>JAHWFP010188072.1:26814-45313 GCA_023313725.1 Lithobius niger | reverse complement strand
ATAATAATAATAATAATAATAATAATAATAATAATAATAATAATAATTTATTTCAAACAAGTTTGTACATCTTGTGGCATGAGTCTAGAAGACTGTATACCGTTTAGAAAAATACAATATTCTAAAACTTAATAACAGATGATGTTTGTTAACAACAATATCAACAAAAGTAGCAATCTAACACCTTTTGTAAAAACACAATAATTTGCCGACAAGGGTTTATCAATACATCTTAAAAATCATTTCGTTGCAAAGTACCAAAGTTTTAATTCTTTTCATAGGGAAGCATTAGTTTTTAGATTACCCAGCTTTGCAGGTAACTTGTTGAGTAAGGAAGGGGAAATGAAATTTAGGGTTCTTTCACCATATGAGTTTCGAAAATGAGGGGCGACCAGCCAATCATTATTTAAACTGTAAAGTCTGCAATTTGCTTAAAAGTCATGATCTTATTTTCAAGCAGTATATCCAGTGTCGTTTTTATCAGAGTTGTCATTTTTAAATAAGATTTTACATGCTTTATTTAAAAATTTTTGTAACCTATCAGTGTAACCAGAAGAAGTATAAGCAAAGACGGGGGATGCATACCTTACAGGTGAACGAACACATGCGCTATAAATAAGTTTTTTGTTTTGAACGATAAGTTTGATCCTAATATTATAAAGGCCAGGTAGGGACTGTTTTACTCTGGTAATGAGGTTGTTAATATGGTCATAGAATTTCCAATGTCTGTCAATTTCAATTCCAAGGTACTTAGTTTGTTTGACGGTAGTTAGACATTGACAGTTGCAGATCAAGTTTTCCACCGAATAATTACAGTCATATCGGTGTAATTTAATGTCGAAATTATCCAGGATCATATGTGAGGTGAGAAACGGAAGTACGCAAGTTTTATCAGCATTTATATAAAGCTCATTTTCAAAGAGATATTCATTTACTAAATTAAAGTCCTTTTGAAGGTTTCGATCATATAGTCTCCTTGTCTAGGTTTATTGACAGCAGCAGGATGTCATCAGCATAAAGTGTAAGGTATGTATTCCAATGAAAATCGCCAATGTCGTTTAAGTAAATCAAAAATAAAATGGGTCCAAGAATTGAGCCCTGCGGGAGACCATAGCCAACCTTGTGCCACCCACTACAGCATTCTTCAATTTAACACAACTTAATCTGTTTGTGAGATAACTAGTGAGAATACTTAACATTTTACCCCGGATACCTAGTTTACCAAGTTTTTCACGGAGGATATTTATATTAAGTGTGTCAAAGGCTTTTTGAAGATCTATAAGAATAGCGCTAACATATTTACCCTCGTTTAGTGCCCGGCATACATGATTATTTAAGTATAGCAGAGCATCTGTGGTGCCTTTTTTTTCTGGAAACCATACTGTATGTCGTTCAAAAGATTGACTTTGTTGAGGAAATTTTCAATTTTGTTGGTAAAAAATCTTTCCACAATTTTATTTATAACAGATAGTAAAACAATTGGATGATAGTTTTTCAATTCCGCGTGGGTACCTTTTTTGTATACAGGTCTAAGAATCTATTTTTTAAGACTATCAGGCCACACCTCAGTATCAATTATTACTTTAACCAGTTTCAAAAGAAAGTTAGCACTTTTATTTTTGGTTTATACAAAAAGATCCAGAAGAAAACCAATAAAATAATAACAATAATGATAATAATAATAATGAATTTATAGCAGAAATAACTCGAAGTTTACTTAAAAACTTGTGTGAGTCTACAATATATATAGTGTATATATAAGTTTGCAATCTTAACTATATACATTATAAATTAGGACTTAAATATATACATATAGAAATTGTGCAACTTGTATTTATTGTTAGTTACAACACTTTTAAATTCAGTTTGTTAGTTAATTAAAATTAATTAAATGCTACTTAACATATCTTTTAAAGTTCTTTTAAGTACTTCAAGGTTTTCAAACAATAACATATGCCTTGGTAAATTATTGAAAATGAAAGGTACATAATAAGCCTTATTTCTTTGTCCGTACGTGTTATTCCATTTTGGTATTTTAAATCTGTGTGTTTTCTTCCTCAGCCTATCTTGCTTGTGAAGATCATAATTTTTGTAGGTAGTTTTATAGTAATTTTTTGTTATGACAATATAGTCCGACTCTTAACTGTTTAACCTTTAATATTTTATTTTCCTTAAAAATCTCCTCACTTGATTTATTAACTATTCCGAAAAACATTTTCACTATTTTATTTTGCACTTTCTGTAGTCTGTTTATTAAATATTCTGACGTAAAACCATACAATTCAATTCCATACCTTAGATAACTAACAATCCATGCCTCATATACAATCATTTTATTTTTTACATTAATGATATTCTTAAGTTTATACAATCTTGGTATAATTTTACTCAAGTTACTTATTAAATTAATAATACGTTGTTTAAAATTCCAGTGTGAATCAATGTGAACTCCTAAGTACTTTGATGATTGTTTAATTTCTATTTTTTTACATGTATCTTTACAGATGTGTTGATGTTTTCCACTTTTCATGAAGTAACAGTTTTCAGAATGATTTATTATATGTTTCCATTGAACATTTTTATGGAAACACTGTTATGTTTATTTGCACCGTTTTATCTTCGCTGATATAAAGTTCTTTTTCCATAAACCATCCGTTTAACATGGCAAAATCATATTGTAAGTTATTTACCATGTCTTCATAGTTATAATTTATGGATATCATTACTGTATCATCTGCAAATAGGTAAATTGAGGTTTTAGAAGTGTAATCATTTATATCATTTGCATATATTAAAAATAATAGTGGTCCTAATACTGAACCTTGGGGAACTCCATTTTTAACTTCATTTAGTTCACTATAATCATTTCCAATTTTCACTGTTGCCTGTCTGTAATTTAAATAACTTTTTATTAAATTGTATATTTTACCCCTTAGTCCTAAGGATTCACATTTTTTTAATAGAATTTCTTGGTCGAACGTGTCAAATGCTTTCTGGAGGTCAATCAATATTGCACCTATATATTTGCCTTCATTTAGTGTTTTCGTTATTATCTCGTTAATTTGTACTAATAAATCTGTTGTACCCTTATGCTTTGTGTATCCATACTGTAGTTTTGAAAAAAACATTAGTTTTCTCTAGAAATTCTGTTATTTTATTAGCAAAAAACTTCTCAATTACTTTATCAACAATTGACAGCAACGATATTGGCCTGTAATTATCTTTATCCAATTTATTTCCTTTCTTATAAACAGGTCTTAACATTTGTGTTTTTAGTAGTTCTGGCCATATCTCACAATCTATCATTTTATTAATAAGTTTACATACAAACACTGCTGTGTTTTCTTTAGTTTGTTTAAAATGTTCTGTTTTAAACCCATCTCTTCCGGTAGCTGTTGTGTCTTTTAGTTCAGTGATGATTTGGATAATTTCTTTCTCAGTAGCATAATTCACAAACATCGATTTCATATTACCCGTTTTATTATTTTTGGTTTTCCTGTATACATCTTTGTAATGTTTTCCTTGTTTGTAGTTGTATAACCTTTTTTCAAATTTTTTCTTCAGGTTTGGTACTTGGTTTGAGAAATTATCATTGAATTCATTCCTTGCAGTTGCTACGTCTGTTCCATCAAATGTTTTCATTATGGTTTCATCAATATTTTAATTTTTACAATCTTTTCCTGTTATTTCTTTTATGACTTCCCATACTGTCTTGTTTTCTTTTGTGCCTTTTCTAATTTTGCCTGGTAATAGTTTTGTTTACATGTATTAATTTTTTTAGTTATTAAATTTTTCACTTCCCGATATTGCAACATTTGGTCTTGGTTGATATTTTCTGATTTCTTTGTTTCCATAATTTATTTTTCTTATTGATAAGTTCAATTACTTCTTCAGATATCCATTCTTTTCTACCCTTTATTTTATGTGTTTTGACTATTCTTTCTTTTTTTTTTTTTTTTCATAAATTTCAGTAATTTGTTGATGCATTGAGTCGTACATTTTATTAGGACAGTCTAATCTATTTAATATATTCCATTTTTTTTTTCATTCATTTCTTGTACAATTTTTTTATGATTGAAATGTATGTGCATCTTTTGTTCTTCTTGTACAGCTCTATGTTTTTCTTTTCCTGTATTCCACAACCAACACATTGTCAGATAATGATCTGCAATTTTTTTTATAAGTGTAGCACCTTTTCCATCCCAATCATTATTTTTTTTTATAAAAATATGATCAATGCAAGACTTTTGTACTGTTATATGTTGTTTTTTAACAATTTGTTCTCTAGTTGGTGAATCTATTACACTTTCAAAGCCTAAACTAGCCATTGTGTTTTCGTACTTATCAATAATATTTTGTTCGTACTTATCTTTATCACTGTCATCAAGCTTTAATATATCAATATTGATATCACCAATTAGTATTAAATTTTCATTACTTTGCCCTTTAATATTTAACAGTTTTTTTATTTCTTTAATAAGTTTCTGTTTATCTGTATCTGGTTTCCTATATACTGCAAATATTTTAAATTTTTTATTACTAACACAGATTACAATTTTTAATCCATCATTTTGATCAATTTTTATTCTTTTTATTTCCCCCTCCAGCTTAAGATTTTCGTTGATGTATACCATTATTCCACCTCCTCGTGCTGTTTGTTCCCTTGTTACTGCAAAATTTATAAAACCTTCTCATTTGTAATTTTCCACTTCCTTTTCTTTTATGTTTATCTCTGTTAGGACTATTATATCCCATTGTATTTTTGTTTCATTTATATGCCATTGTAATAATTCCCAATTTTTCCTTATGCTTCTTATGTTCACATGAATTATTTTAAAATTAACACAGTTTTCTGTATCTTGCACCACTGTATTTTGAAGTTCTATATTATCTTCGAAAACTTGGTTTGCATACATGGTGTTAAACATTTTAATCCACTCTTAAATCTTCTTCAGAACTTACGATAATAACTTCATCTTCAGTTTCGTTTCTTCTCATCATTATCTTGCCACGAAGAAACCAGACATACTTGATGTTATTATCTTTTGCGAAGGTTTGCTTTCCAAAAGAGGTTCCTATAGAAAGGTGTCATGTTTTCATTTAGGTAAACTTTACTAAATAATAATAATAATAATAATAATAATAATAATAATAATAATAAAATTTCTTGCAATGATTGCGAAGGTCAATTGCCGTCCGCTAATACCTAGTAAAGAAAATTTTCCGAATGATATTTTCAACGTTAAAATGATCTCTTAAAAATACGTACAACTCTATATGCGGTTATGTATGTAAGTATTTTAAAATTTTAAAAACAGTTTAAATATTTAGATAAATATATAGTTTTCAACCCCGTTAAAAACCGTTTACATTCTTTGCTTCAGGCAGTTCTGTTGGTAGACTGTTGCACGGTTCAACGACCCTGTTCGAAAAGAAATATTTTGTGCTGTTTCTTTTTGTTTTTTGTACCTTTAATTTGAGATTATGCCCTCGAGTATACGTGTTTCCTCGCACCTCAAAATATAAGCCAGGATCCACAACGATTGAGAATGCAAGGCAAGATCAGCTATTAGCCGTCTATGCTCTAAGAATTCAAGATGTAAATGTGCAAGTCGCTGTTCATAGTTCATGCTTCTGCAGCCCCGTAGATATTTGGTGAAGGACCTCTGCCCAGTTTCTACTAGTTTAATATGACTAACAAGATAAGGAAACCAGACCTGATTTGCATACTCCACAATTGGTTGCACATATGTTTTAAATGCCCTAACTAGGGTTAATTCATCTCCAGATACAAAGCAGCGCCTAACAAGATGGCTAATTTGTTTATTTCTTGCTGTTATACGATTACAGTGGTCTGTGAATTTCAACTTTGCCGAGAGATGGACACCAAGATCTTTGACTATCTGTTTTGTTTCAAGGTTCGTATTATCAAGAATTTATAGGGTTTGGGAGGAGAATTTGTAACTCTAAAAGGTCCCTATTGAAATATGTTAGATTCGCCCGTATTTGTTCAGTCCGAGTTTTCAGAGGGCGCCACATGTTCCATCTGGTAATTTTTGCTAATTTTTCAGCCCAAATCTAAAGTAAACTAAAGTACAACTAAGCTAGGCTAAATTATAATTAAATACAAGCTAGTTTCGTTTAGTTTAGTTTAATTTTAGGCTAAAATATGAGTAGAAATACCCACATAAAACACATGGCGCCCTCTATAAACTCAGACTGAACTAATACGAATGTATCCAAGACGTTACAGTATGGGTCTCGGTCACAAATTCTCCTCCCCAACCCTATAAATTCTTGGTATTGTTTATTTTGTGAGTATAGTTTCTGTTTTTACTACCCAAAGGTAACATTACACATTTGGAGTGGTTTATAAGCAGTTGCCATTGTATTAACCAGTTAATGGTATTATCAATTGCCAATTGTATCACTTTACTATGCTCGTAATTTTCTGCCCTACCATACAGTTTCACATCATCAGCAAATTTAGGTGTTACAATTATGCCCATTGTCGTTTTTAAGATCAGCAATAAAGGTCATAAACAACAATGGGCCGATTACGGATACCTGTGGAACCCCACTTGCACTGAACACATGTCAGACGAAGATACACCTACTAATACATTTTGTGTTCTGTGGGCAAGGAAGTCCTTTATCCAGGAATATGTCTGCCCAATAATGCCCAGGCTGTAAAGTTTTTTCAGTAATTTGAAGTGCACAACTGAGTCAAAAACTTCTGCGAAGTCTATACAAATGAGGTCCACTGGTATATTTTGCTCCATAGTTGTCCAGTCCCTTAAGTCCAGTTGTATGGTTGATTACCGACAAGGCAGAAAACCGAACTGGTCACCAGGAACAAGTTTAAATTCATACAAGTGCTCCAGTATAGCATCCCTGATTATGCTTTCCAGGATTCTACACGGGACACATGTTAATGAAACTGGGCGGTAGTTGATTGGCTCAACCGCATTTCTCTTTTTAAGGCCACTAGGCAGCCAGGTCGTCGCGGGCGAAAAACATGGCGACGTGCCGCGCGGCCATGTCCGTTTTCCCTTGATAATTCTCGATCACGTGGTGAAAAATGAACACGGAGCAAGTATGGTCGCCCCGTGGTCGCCTGCACGCCGCCCGGGATCCCAGTGGCTGCCGCGACTGGCTGGCCATGGCGGCAAAGTGCGCATTGCTACATACACCATAAGCATTCTCGTTGGCCGCAGCGACTTGGCTGCGCGGCTTGGTCGCCGTGTGCGGGGGGGGGGGGGCCCTAAAAATGGGGATAACTCTTGCCGTCCTCCAGCACTCTGGTATTTTACATATATATATTGATGTTTTTAGAATTATAAACAGTGGGCAGGTACGTTTTGATGCAAAAGTCTTGTAGAAGGTTGATGAAAGTCCATCAGGGCAAACAGCAGCACTTTTTTTAAAGTTTAGATTCAATTTTTTAAAATTCATCTTCTGAACTGACTGTCGATACCTTTAAAATGTAAGGTGTAGAAAAGTTAACGTAACGCTTTGAATTTTAAAGCCATAAAACTCAGGGTGTTGAAAAGCACTCAAAGCACTCAAACATTAAATTAACCGACTGCAAGCAGGCGACTCATGTAAGATCAACATGAAATGACTAGATACTTGCTGACGAACATAAATACGGGAGAACCGCACTAGTGTGTCGGGCGTCAAGTTGTCGTATAACTTGACGGTTGATAATCACATGACATCTGTTGTGATTATCTCCATCACATTTGTTTGTTTTGATATTTTTTGTGCACTTTAAGGCTTAACTTAAAAGGACATACCCTCTTCCTATTTTCGACTTACACGTACATAGCTTTTGCAACTTTTACATTCGTTTGAGTGAATGCTAGAGGTGAAATTCTTGGACCGTTGCAAGACGACCTACTGCGAAAGCATTTGCCAAGAATGTTTTCATTATTCAAGAACGAAAGTTAGAGCAGATACCGCCATAGTTCTAACCATTAATGGTCAGCGAAACTGTCTTACATGTAGAAAAACACAAGATATAAAAACATTTGTAATATTTACCTACGTTTGAACTAATGTTGCAAAACTGAGCCATACAGCAAAGACAACATGCTCTTCGAGTGGTCAAGCAATGGAACTCACTTCCGGAGGATGTGGTCAGGGCTCCGTCAGTCCATGTCTTTCGTAAACTTTTACAACGTCTACCACTCACTTGTTACTTGAAACGTACTTACTAATCTTATTTTAGTTTAGGAGCGGCGTTAGTGGCCCTGAGCCCTGCCGTTATCCTTGCCTTGTGGCTAAAATTATATTATTATTATTATAAAATGTACCGTTAACAGTCCTATTCGCAATGCTTTTTAACCTTTAAAAAATCAAAAATATTTAACTTACCCCAGGTAGGAAAAGAAGCATTGACACAATTTCAGACCCGGATACAGCATTTAACGGATTATAGCGGGCAACTCTGGGTGCAACAGCGTTTAAAATACCGTGGAAAGGCGAAGTCACGGCCGACTTCAAGTCACGGCCGACTGGGGTAGAAATCCCGTCTTTCACCTCCCGGCTGTGCAAGGACTGGAAATCAACGCTGCTTACGTCACTTTGGTAAAAACAGAATCTTGTGACTTCGAATTCGCGGACCTGGAGTCAGAAACCGAAATCCGTAGCTTTTCACCCAGACTGCCTTGTGCAAACGCCAACGGTGGACTATGAACATAGAACTAACATGCATACTCCTTCGTCCTACGGCGGTGCAGGCATTTATAAACTCCTGTATCGAATTAAACAATCATTATGATGTAGTTTGTTGTATGGAGACCTTCAAGAATCGATTTATACACCGTTTCTATATTTTGCCTTTTAGGCTTTGTAATGCGGTGGTTTGCAATTGCCGTAAAAAAAACTCATTAGGAGAAAGCTTATATGCTAACAAATTACATCACGTTGTAAAAGATCCATCCATTAGCATCTTTAATTACTAAGGTATTTTCCCGCCTCAATCTCATGTTTCTTACCAAACGTCATGCCATAAAATGCTTAACTATAGTATTGTCTTCCGCCATTGTTTTCCAACATCCGTTTTTAATTTCAATGTGTTATTTATGAAATTGTGGTTCGATCGCTGATCGGGAGCAGAAATTTTAATATTTTTCAGTGCGTATATTCGACAGCATTTCTCGAGCAACAGGCCTGATACGAAATGCCAAAAAGCTTATTAGCTTTCCTTCTATTTTGCTTATCCGTTCTTCCTCAGGCTGTTTTCTCAAAGATGGCGTGTGGAGAAATACCTCAGGCTGGTGAGTTGACTTTCATGTATTTTGCAATTTTAAAGAGATATACCTCCCAGCGCCATTTTTCTCGATCCATAACATCAAGTACGGCCCCAAAGGTCTATTTACTTACTGTTAGTCTTTCCCTTGCTAAAAAACCGTTTTAAAATGTGGCGTCTAGGAGATTTTCTGTTGAATATTCTTAACTCTATTTAAGAACGATTCGTAAGTATATGATGCATTGCACGCTTACAATAACCATGACGTTTCATCTCTGTGTGTTCATGTACTAACTTTCTAATAATTACCATGAGATCCAAAATATAAAAGACTAATGCGGTAAAAATTAAAATTAATTATTCCAATAGATCGCCGAAGCAAAATTATAAGACACTAGCCTAGAAAATTATAAATTTTGATTTTAAAATACGAGAATCATTCCGGTTTGTGACGACACAATTAATGCGTTCACGCTGGCTTGTCTATTAGGCACAATGCCAACTGAGATAGTAGCTACATTTTTCGCTCGGAGGAACGAAGCTACTGTCTCAGTTGACCTTGACTATGATAAATGTGCGGTTGCGATCGACGCGTAGCTGTTATAAAGCAGGCGGAAGGTTATAAGGCAAGCGGTATTCAACGTTTTCAGGCTTATAGGGCAATGGTTCAGATGCTCGGCAGCGTGCACACAACCCCGAAAGGGCAGTGGCACACTTTCAGAAAGAGAGTACCGTACCGGCTGGGAAGACTATTGCAAGAACTTTGCCCGTCTGGCCGTCGCTTTTTTTTTTTAACTTTAGAGCGGTATCAGATAGAAACAAACGGTTTTCACCATGAAAGCCCTATCCAACAAAAGAAAATTTCGTGCGAAGCGACGCGTTACTACGTGCCTAAAGGTCAAATTTGCAGCAATTGTATGGTTGGTGGCATGTTTATCGATCGATGTTGATGTCTTTGGTACACCATCGAGCAATGCCATGTAGATGCGAGCAGCCAGTCTGTTTACGGCTTAAAGGTGCCTATTTACTGAATGACAGGTTGCGACGTCTACCATTATTTAGTTGTATGTAGCACTTGATTCCAACAAGCGAAGGACTGCGCAAAGAAATTTCTTTTTACGCAACAAACAACCCCCGTTTCTCCTTAATCATTGAGTGTAAAGTTGGTGAGTCCACGTGCACCAGGGAGCAAGCGGTCAAGGTTAACGATATCACTGTCACTAGATAGTGCCCCTCTAGCGGTTCAAAATCTGAGTTTCAAAACGGTCGCTATATAGAAAAAAGCGCCTGTGATGTCGTTAGGCTTAACTTTACCTCTTGCTCCCTGTTGCACGTGGATGCTCCAACTTTACACTCCATAATTAAGGAGGCACGTGGTTTGTTTGTTTCATAAAAAGAAATTTATTTGCGTGTTCCTTCGCTTGTTTAAAGTAACAGCCAGACTAAACTATATATCGGTAAATAACTGTAGATGCTGCAGTCTGTCAGTTGGTGACAATCCCCCTTTAAGTCCTGACATGACCAGTAATCAATCCTGCCCGACCTACAACAATATTAGGGGGGTAGACAAAATGGCCGCCATGACTGGCCCAATTTTCAATTCTTCTAGGTCTGTTCGGAAAGTGGCTAAGCAAACCGCATGGGTGATTTTTTGTCTGAAGAGACCCGCCATCTACTGCCAAATAGCGGCAACTGAAAAAAGCTTCGTATTTCACTAACTATCCCAGTAATCACCCGGAAAATAGCTTACACGTACAAATAAATAAATCTCCCTATTTTTGCCACAAAGCTATTAAATATCTCAACTGGATATAACTCTTCAGTAAATTGCAACATGTTCGTTTATCCAGAAAATGTTTCAAGGAAGGAAACATTTTTGACAAAAGGCGGCAGCAACACAAATCAATCGCATCAGCCTCGCTTTCGGCGGCCATATTGTCCAACCTAGTCTCGTATGCTATTTGACTGGCTGCTCGCGGCATAGTGCACGGTTATGCAAGATGGTGTACCAAAGACGTCAAAATGGGTCCCTAAACGCAACACGAACCATACAATGGTAGCAATTTTGACCTCATAGGTACGTAGTAACGCATGGCATCGCACGACATTGTTGTCTGTCTGGTTATGGCTTACAGCGACCAAAACTTAAGTTTATGAACACGGCAAATTAAAACCTCGTTGCTTCTTTATCTTTATATCTAATATGCTTTCTCGCCGTAACTCGGTGAATTAATAACATCTGATTGTCACATTTAAACACTACAGGAAAACCCGCAACCATAAAAACAAATGTTTTCGTTACCGACATACATTAGTTTCATTTAAAATAGTCTCGACACCGTGCTGCATGGATGAATAGGCCTACCCTCGAACTAAATTCTTCCGGTTAGCTGCTACTTACGAAATTAAAACAGCACGTAAAAAAAGTAGGCCTAAAAGCTAAAGATTAGGCCTTAGATCACGTTGCCACGGCAACGTAAAATCTCAGCATGGTTTGGCATAAATGAATAAGCATACTTAGTCGAATCCAACTCTCTGTTAGGTGGTGTATCCTCGTTTCGCCGAAAATGTTTCCCCTTTCGCCGAAAATTAAGCGCTGATTAAAATTCGGCGAAATGGGAATTCCCGTTTTGCCCCTTTTCGCCAAATCAAATTATTCTTTAATAATTTGACGTTGAAGAAGATAAAGACGCATTCCTAAATTGGAAGGAGTTTGTGTTCAGTTGCAGTTTCTGATATTATATGCCTAGCCACAGCGAGCGCAGCAGCACGAGCAAGGCAGGTAATTTTGAAAAAAAAAATTGTTCCGGGAAACGGGATTCAGCAAAACGGTCACACACCCGTTAGCTGCTACTAACGAAATTAAAACAGCAGGTAAAAATTAAGACCTAAAAGCTGCGAACACATTTTCAACCCGCAATTGAGGTGTACGCCTCAATATTTTTGAAAGTGGCGGAAGTGCACGGAAGGCCGGTTTTAAATAGGTAGTTGCTGCAGCCGATTTTTTGGAGTAGAAATTTTTAAGTGCACACTAATTAGGCCACAAAAAGTTGAACTGATGATATCAAAAGGTATGCCCGATACACATTTTTTATTTTAGCCGAAAAAACAAAAGTTTTTTGTTTTTTTTAAAGGGCAGGGTCAATGCTCCTCATGCTGGGCCCCCCCCCCCCCCCCCAACCCTGTGTGCACACCGAAACCGATTCGGATTTTGTGACGGTTTTTCGTACGGTGTTCGAAAAATCAAACATTGATTCGTTGTTTTAATTTTTTTTTTAATAATTATCATTTTTTATGCAAAGCTCCTAGTCATTTAAAACAATAAAATTGTATAGGAAAATGGTGCCATAGCAATACCCATGGTTTATGACGCTACTGAAAGTGAAAGGAAGAGCGAGTTAGAAGCTAGTAATACTAATGTAACAAGAAAAAAATATATAAATATATGGTTGGGGTGGAGGGTGGCAAAAACCGATATCGAAACCGAAACCGCAGTTTTGTGGGCTTGAAAACCAAAACTGGAACTGATGTCAAAAAAATGAAACCGAACCATCCCTACTATTTTGGACATCCATTTAAAATTTATTTTCTTTGTAACCACCATTTGTGTGCTCCAACCGTAGTACCCATCCTTAAACGACACATAATTGTCAATGCACGAATGACACACTTTCCATAATTAACTATAAGCATAAAGGAGCCTGACGTACCTGTTGCTTTCGACTCTGAGTCAACCATCAACCCAATCATAAAGTCTTAATTTTATGGTTAAAGGCAAAGATTAAAGACAGTATCTTTTAATAATGACTGCGTGTCAGGCAGTGAAATAGTGTCAGTGAGTTGCTTTACTGCCTGACACGGTTCTATAAGAAATGTATTTTGTCAGTAACATTGGCATCTATTCACTCATTTTCATTAATCCACAAAAATTTCGAATTTACACCAAATTCTCTAAAGTGTTTCAACCAGAATCAGTTAATTCATCAATTTCAGTACTGCACAAAACACTACACTACAGCACAGTGTTTCAGGGATAGATTCACCCCGTTGTCAAGTGCAGCAATTCCCAGAAAGTTTCGTTAATGCAACATCATACAGATAATTACGAATGCGAAAAGCAAAACCAAAGTTTGTACCCGTTTAACCCTTTGCAGGACTGTGTGGTTAAAAAGCAACATCTACATGACGGGGCAAAAACTAGGCCCCATGCAGGGACGACGCTAAAATCACTTTACTGGGGAGGCGACAGTGGGGCAGCAATTTTAGCCAGGGGGCCAACCAAAAAATTCTACTTTTGCGGTCCCCCCCCCCCCAAAAAAGAGTAAAAGTAAAAATAACAATCTTGCAATTCTTTCTCACATCCAACGTTCTCCACAATCCCTCTCCACTTCATCCTACCATTCCCCCAGCCCGTATGTTTACCTTTCACTTTTACCTGCTTATCCCCAGCCCTGGTGTGGTTTTTTTTGGTTCCGCCTTTTATATCACTTGCACCATCGGTTTCGCCTCTCGCTCCTTACTTTTTTAAATATTTTTTCTTCACCCCATTCATCATTCTCATTTAGGAATTCATTTCTTGCTGCAATTTCCATTGAATTTTAATTTTTTTTAAATATCAGCTTTGTTATCTGCTTTGTTAACTGTTCAGATTTATTGACATAAATTTCAGTTTTTTTTAACTGTTAATTAAAATGTTGAATTGAGTTTTACAAGTTTGAAAAGTATCAGCTTTGTATATTTACTTTGTTAACTGTTTTGCTTTGGTAGCAGCTTAATTCAGTTCTTTTAACAAAAAAGAGCCTTGTTAACTGTTTCCATTATAAACATTTTTCAATGAATTTTATAATTTTTAAAAGTCACAGCTTAGTATCTGTTTTTTTACAACTTTGTTCCGCTTTTTAGCAAAAACATCAGCTGATTGCTTTATTAAAATTTTGATTGAATTTTACAATTTAAAAAAAAAAAACTTTTTATTTTGTTTAATTTTCTTATCCCCTCTTCAACGTTCTATGTCTGCTTTGTGAACAGCTCTGTGAACAAAAATATCATCATTGTTAACTATTTGCATTAAAATATACCATTATATGCATTACCTGTCGGGAAACTTATAGTCGGGCAAACAAAACTGTCGGGCACCACACCTGTCGGGCAAACATCACTGTCGGGCAACTCACCTGTCGGTCAAACATCTCTGTCGGGCAACTCACCTGTCGGGCTAACATCACTGTCGGACAACAGACCTGTCGAGAAACGGGCGTCGGGCAAAAGTACTGTCGGGCAACCGAGTGTCGGGCAACAGTACCAGACCCATTTTACAACTCTCCACAGTAACAACTAGGCTTCATTGATGTGACCGTAAGTCCTTCCTGTCGCAGTGAAAGAAACTAACTTTAAGTAACCGGAATTTTCTTCGTTTATACGTTTTAATTTTGATCTGATGGTGGGGGGGGGGGGCGCCCCGGGGGGGGGCCAAAATTTTTGGGGGGGGGCGCCCCCCCGCCCCCCCCCCCCCAGCGTCGTACCTGGTCCCAAGGCCTCAGCATCCCCGAGCAAAGCGAGTAGCAACAGCCCAGTAGTGAGTCAGCATCCTCGTCTCCAAACCTAGTGAATGCTGGTTCGAACAACGTGTGTGTGTGAACGGTTGTAGCAGGCTTTCTTTGTTCTTAGAATATCGTTAAGGAACTTAAGAATATTTTTCTTTTGCTGCTTTAGAATTTTTGATTATCTTTCGTACATTATGGTGGAGGATAACCAATAATGCTGTCTGCTGCGAATAAGCTGTCATGTTACTGGATCGAAAAAAAAATTTCAACCTAAGGCAAAGCAGGAAACTCCACTAACACTGGGCGTGCTTAATGACTTATCAAGCCAATTTTGTAAATCCAAATTGTAAATTTAATTCTAGCCTATTCGGACGGCAAGTGTGTATGTACGGATTTTAGAAGGTTTTTGTGCTTGAAATATCTTTAAAGAATTTTCTTTAAAGCTACCTTTATACTAATTTCATCGATTTTAAGGTAATTGATGACAACCAATAATCATCTCTACTGTGGTTGTCCTGTCATGTTACCAAACCTAAAAATAAACTTTTCAACATAAAGCAAATCAGGAAACGTACACCATACTACCACTGGATCATCACATGAGTCTTTATAGGAGGATTTACAGTTTTTCGTCAAAATGTATTTACTGCTTTCCTATTCTTAAGGACGAAAGCAGTAAGGGTAGTAAGAGTTTGCTTACCATCCTCTTATTGACAAAATGTTACACCAGGAACAAATTACATATACCACAGGATGTGGGGAGTATCCATCTTGTTCTATAACTAGACCCTGACTGTCAAAGCTTGTCCGTGTTCCTTCTAGGTTTTGACTTTTAGACCCTTACTCTTAACATTTAACGTTCCGTTTTTTGTTTATTAATACCTGTTACTTTTAGAATTGTATCTAAACTACAAACCAGTGCAGTTGACGATAGGCTACTGCCAAAACAGTGCATTCTGCACAGAGAAGAACGCACTATACACCCAATTTAGAGATTGAGTACAACTTCCTTTTAGTCTTCTGTACAGCCGTACCGGCTGTGAAGAATATTGCAACGACTTTGTCCGTCCGTTCGTCCGTCCGTTGCTTTTTTCAACTTCGCAACGGTACCAGCTATTGACGACCATTGTTTACAACGTTAGATTCAGTGTGAGAAGTTAGTTAAATAACATGGCAAATTAAAACATCGTTACTTCCTTATAGCTAACAGAATTCTTCGACGTAACTAAATTAAATAATAACATTTATACCACGGCTGTGACATCACGCTAACTCAACGCCATGCTAAATTTCCGTTGGATAAATCCCGTTAACCAACACCGGAAGTGTGCGTCATCGCAAAAATTGTGGGTTATCAAGTTACCTCACACTTTTGCCGATAACCCACACTTTTGCCAATAACCCACACTTTTGACACGTCTGGATCATGCGACCGTGAACACACACCAACGACCAAATACATCGTGAAAAAAAAAAAACGTAACGCAATAAAAATGCACAAAACTTAATTACTTAAAAAAAGGAATGAAATCCCATCCCTACAAACTCTTATACGTCTCGCCAATATCTAAGCCATTCGAGCTGCGTTAACTCCCCCCTCCCCCTCCCTCCACAAACTAAAATGCAATGACCTTCATTCATACCGCTACCCTATTACATAGTTTTTAAACAATTCTCAAACTACAAACGCTCAAAATGAATTACATACGTTCCCAGAATGTCATTCTATCCCTGCAGCCTTTTATCAAAGTTCTATCACTCCGAAAAGATTCGAAAACACAAGCGACCTGGCTAGTGTGAAATACGGCGAAACGACGCTGCGTATCCTCCCCCACAAACGGACGCAAACGACTCGTCGGTCTACCAACCACTTCACCCTCAGTAAACTAAAATGGAATGACCTTCAGTCTTTTCGAAAATTTTTTCACAAAACACAAACATGTTTTAATTAAATACGAGTTAGCTTGACGTATTTGCATGTATCGCGGCCAAATCATCGCAGCCGTGGTTTAAAAATAGATAACCAATAGTTTTTAACCAATAACCATGACTTAATCGTCGATTTAAAATCCTAAGGTAACACTCAATAAAAACAAATGGATTTTAACTTCGTTTAAACTAAAACACGTCGCATTGTTGCATGAATGAATAGGCCTACCGTCGAACCAAATTCTCCATTAGGCCTATCTGCTACTTACGAAATTAAAACTGTATTTTTAAAATTCGGCCTAAAAATGAAAATTAGGCCTAAAATCATGTTACCATGGCAACGTCAAGTTGCTACGAGTCGCTGCTGGCTTCATCAACAGCGTCTCTCTCGTCAGTTCCCTACAACCACTGATCTATATACGTTGTAACACTGTAACTGTGTGCCTGTAGGTGCACCGTGTTGCAAAAATGGATAGGCTTACTATACAATCCATATCGCCATTAGCTGCTGCTTACGAAATTAATCCTGCTGGTTAAAATCAGGCCTAAAAGCTGACAATTACGCCTAAAATGTAAAACAGGCCTAAAAGCTAACACATTTTTAACCGGCAATTGTGATGGCTACTGCTTATAGATTAGTATGATAGAGATAGCTGTTGTAGTGCATGATAGAGGTGTGCGCCTTAGCAATGGAAGTGAAGGAACTGTACAGAAGACCGGTGCGACTATAGGCAGTCACTGTAGCCGCTTGCTTAATTTTGCTTTCACGTTTTAATTTTTTTTCTTTGAAGGAAATCAGGCAATAATAAGGATAATTTCAAAATGACTGACTCATTACAAGATGGCGTGGACTACAGATTAATAACGACGACGGTACATTCATTGTTTCAACTGTTAACAGCTACATCGTCTTCATTCTAACTTTGAAGGAAATTGGACGACACTAAGCATCATTTAAAAATGGCCACCAAATTTTGAAGATGGTGGCCATTAGAGATTACTAGTAACGATGGCACATTGACCGTTTCACGTGGTATCAACTGTATCGTCTCCGTCCTAAATTTGAAGGAAAAGGAACGATAATACGCATAATTTCAAAATGGACCCCAATTTCAAGACGATGCCCATTAGATATTACTAGTGACGATGGCATATTCACTGTTTCACTTGGTATCAACTATTTCGTCTCTGTTCTAAATTTGAAGGAAATGGGACGATAATAAGCATAATTTCAAAATGGCCCTGATTTCAGGATGGCGGCCATTACAGTTTAACTGCGACTATGGTGCAATCATTATTTCATTTGATATTAACTAATTGCTGCTTCGTCATGTGCAAAATCTAAAAGAAATGGAATTTCCCAGTGGCAGTAAATTCATCTGGTGATAGTAGGATCCATCTACACCTAACAGTGGGCTATTATGCAAGCTACGGTGTAGGATCCGAATCTGCACTGAATATGAGGCGTCGTTCCTGCTCGGAACATTTATTTGGAAAAAAAATAGCGGAGCAACCCTACCCCATCCCTCCCTCTCCCCCCAAAACCACCCCTATTTTGTCATCTGTTTCCTTATGCTTATGCGGACAAAAAGTAGGAGCAGTGCAAGCCCCCCCCCCAAAAAAAAGACCTCTTTTGTCATCTATTTCCTTATTTGGAAAAGAAATGTAGGAGCGGTGTGTAATCCGTTCCTTCCCCCTATCCTCTGCCCCCTCCCCCCCAAAAAAATCCGGTTTTGTCATCTATTTCCTTATTTGGAAATAAATAGTTGGA
>JAHWFP010188072.1:13082-23298 GCA_023313725.1 Lithobius niger | reverse complement strand
CAATCCCAGAGAGCTACTCCAAGAGTCCCTTTGTTCCCCTGCTTGAGCGACAGCTGGCTCTGTCCCACCCTCTCCCATTGTCCTCCTCCTCTTGAGTCCCCCATGTAGTAGCGCTCGCCTACAGGGACGCGGTTTCCCTCCTTCCTTCCTGTCCGGCTGCTAGCATACCCCCCCCCCCCCCCCCAGCTCAAAGCGCAGCACAGCACAGCTCACATATCTCAAGCTTGAGGTGGTCACGCGGATCGGGATAGGAGACGCCGTCCGATTGATGTCATGCTGGCCAAATGGTAGTGGTTCGTATTCCCACAGTTTAAAAATGAAAGTTGTACTTTAGGCCCCTAAACCTAAATTATTAGTTCAAACTTAACTTACTTGTAGCCTCTGAGAAATTATGGATGTAACTTTTACTATCGGCAGTTTTTAACCATAACGTCAGGGTGGTTCCCTTCCTAAAACCATGTCATCATGCTTATTTTAGTATATAACTTAAGTAAAAATCTTCTTAAATTGCTAGTGTTTGTCGCGGCAGAACTAGTCCAGATTTGATAAGTTTAGTATGATTTGAAGGTGCACTTCTTACCACTAAACTGTAAACCCGATTTATAACTTGTTGTTTAATTGGGAGGTTGAAATAGACCTGAAGCTAACTTCAGGTAACTTTAGATGTAAAGTTGATATATACTGGAAACCGTAATTCGGTAGTTGGATTTATATTTGAAAATTCTTGTTGCTTTAAACTAAAAGATTTCTTGTACCAACATGTAAATTGTAACCTTGCTGTTGATTTGTTAACTGCATAATAAACCAAGAGTTTAAACGTCAATTTGTTTCCCCCCCCCCCCCCTCGTGTTAATTGTAGAGTTAGATTTAATGTAAACCATTATTTAGTAAAACTCCAGTTTATTGCAGTTAACATCACTCCACCATGGTGGCAGCACGTACCTAGTGTAAATAGTACTTGTTAACCCTATAAAATTGATAGGACATTGTCGTTCCGTTCCCTACATCGGGCCCGTAGCCAAACTGTGCTTTGTTAACCCAACAAATCGCGTGAAAGTATTATTTTAACCAAGATCAAAGTCAGCCAGATGTCGGGGATGTTGCAAGCGCCTCAGCCGTCATAACATCGGCCGTTACAGAGAGAGGAAAATGAATATTTCCATAAATTTGCTGCCTATATTAAAGAGTTTAGCAGGCATTGTGACTACACAGGAATCTTGATGAGAGACTGAGGGATCGTTTTGCTGGTGGCATACGTAAACCATTGGGCAGCAGAAGATATTAGGCAGCGCTAGGCCGATGGGAAGACGGCAGGTTGCCCCATGAATTTTCGAGATGTGGTGGATTTAGCAGTGACCATGCAGAGCGCTGAGGCAGAAACCCAACATGATACCACAGGGGCAATAAATTGAATTCAAGGAAGGCACCAGTGTTGGAAAAACAAGAAGGGTGCAGAGAAAATCCGCGCCCCCACCCTGCACCAACTGCAAGCTACGACATAGTGACTCGAAGGGCAGTTGTGCAGCTGAACGAGCTTCGTGCTATGTATGCCGAAAAATGGGCCATTTTTCAAGGTGCTGCCCTGAGAAAGAGGCGAAAGAAGAGGTTCAGACTAGGAGGCCGAGGAAGGAACACTCAGACAAAAGGAATCGGAAGCAGGTAAAAAAAAGGTATCTGATGAGAATGAGGAGTACAGCAGCGACAGCCAATCTGGTTCCGATTTCAGTTTATACCACATCGGAGGGATGGGAAGAAATAAGATTCCACGAGTCACCATTGAGCCTGAAGTGAACGGGACTCGACTGAAAATGGCGTACGATTCTGGGTACCGTCTCTCAACCATTCCGCGGAAACTATGGGAACGAATAGGCAAACTAAACCTCAAGCCCACAGCGCAGCTGACTGGATACAACCACCAACCACTTAAAACCCTCGGCGAGGCCAGATTTAAATTAAGGCTGGGAAAAAATGTGAAGTGGTTGAAGGCTGTTGTAGTGGAGACCAACGATGTTCCACCATTTAGGTTGCCATGGTTGTTAGCATTTGAACTATCACTTCCATGCGAAGTTACAGTACCTGCAACACGTCCAGTTCCTTGGCCACCAGACCTAGAGAGAATCCGCAAAGAAATTATGGTCCATGAACTCTACCATGAAACCATCTGGGCACCAGTCAGGGAGTCAAGGCTAAGATCCACTTAAATCCAGAAGCAGTGCACCGGAAATTCAGTGCAAGGCGAGTTCCATTCCTGATGCGTGGCCCAGTGGAAAAAGATCTGAAGTGCCTGGAGGAAGCAGGAGTTTTAGAGGAGCTCAACCCAAGCGTAATGCCAGTTCAATGGGTAACACCAACTGTAAACCGCCTCTATCCAGACAGAAAAGTGGGAATCTCTGGAGATTTTAAAGTGACGATAAACCGTGAGGCAGTGGAGGATTACCATCCATTACCGGCCTTCGAAGACCTGGTGGCAGGAGGACAGCGGTTTTCAGTGATTTATTTGAAAGATGCATATCTACAGATGGAGGTGGATGACGAGTCCAAATCATTATATAATAATAATCATTATTAGCTATATCCATCCACGTAGGCACGTATCGCTACAAACGACTACCTTTTGGGCTCTTATGCGGCCCAGCAATCTTTCAAAGATTCATTGACGACACCCTGAAGGGAGTCCCTTAGACAGGGAAGCTGTTGGATGACATCATTGTGTCGGGGCCAGATAACAAGCAACACATTGCACATATGAGAGAGGTTTTCACGTTTAAGGAGGGCAGGCCTGGTCATGCAAGTCCGAATAGTGCAGTTACTTCAGGAATCAGTTACGTTTTTGGGACATCGGCTGGATAGGAATGGAATACACCCATTGGAGGAAAAACTACAGGCCATTGGAAACCTTCCGACCCCAGAGAACAGAACCCAGCTCCGGCCTTTCCTTGGAGTTTTAACCTACTACAAGAGATTTGTACCACACTTGCATGGTTGTGCGGACCACTTCATGCACAGACTAGTGGGAAAAGAAAGTGGTCTTGGGGTCCGGAAGAGGAGCGAATGATTCAAGCTGCCTAGGACCAATTGGGAAAAGAAGACACCCTTCTTCCTTACAGGCTGGATAGGCCCATTGCCATCGAATGAGATGTTTTGGCCAGAGGATCGAGAGTTGTGCTTTTGCAACCAGACAGGAACAACCAAGAAAGACCAGTGGCTTATGCGTCCAGAACCTTGACTTCTGAAGACAAAAACTATGCACCAATTGACCAAGAGGCCTTGGCTGTGGTTTTTGGGGTCATCAAGTTCAATCAGTTCATCCAAGGCCGATCATTCACCCTGAGGACAGATCACAAGCCATTGGAAAGAATTTTTGGGGATCAGCGGGATTTACCCAAGGTAGCCAGCAGCCGATTATTCTGTTGGGCACTGTTGTTAAACGGATACAATTATGTGATTGAATATAAGAAAGGCAGCACTAACGTTTTGGCAGATATGTTTTCTCGCCTAAGCAGCGGGACATGCCAACAGAATTGGACTCTGCTTGGAACGTTAAGCAAGAAAGGCTGAGGGAAGTCCACTTGTTGCCTGAAGAGCTCCAAAAGAAGACCCTGACTGATCCCAGTTTGAGCCGGATTGGTACTTTTATTGAATCGGGATGGCCGAAGGCAGATCCGCAGACACCCCACAACCTAGCGGCGTTTCGGGAGAAGCACCAGGAGTTGGCAGTACGGGAGAGAGTAATATGGTGGTTGGGAAGGATGGCCATTCCAGAGAAACTTTAACGAAAGGTGCTAGAGTGTCTACATGAAGGGCATCCAGGATCAAGCACCATGAAGGCTCTTGCCGGCATAATGTGTGGTGGCCCGGAATTGACGCGCAAGTGGCACAATTTGTGGTGAAATGCAAAGGCCACCAGAAAGACATGGACAAACAGCAGCCAGTGCCATTATATTAATGGAATGTGGCTGACCATCCCTGGGATAGGGTTCACCTGGATTTTGCCTCCAGGGTTCACCTCCCTTTTGAAGGGAGAATGTGGTTAGTGTTAGTAGATTTATTCTCCAAGTAGCCAGATGTAGGGGGAATGAACTAGACTACAACAGCAAAAACCATTGACATTCTAGAGAAGTGGATAGCATGCTATGGTGTACCGCGATAGCTGGTTATAGACAATGGGCATCAGTTCACGGCAGACGAGTTCGAAGTTTTCTGTAGGGAGCAGGGCATTTTGCATATTAGATCTGCTCCCTACCATCCACAGACCAACGGACTGGCAGAGCGATTCTTGCTGACCTTCAAATCCAAAGTACGAGCCGAATTGGAGTCCACCGCGAATGCCCAGAGGGCAGTTCGAACCTTTTTGAAGGCATACCGGACGGCGCCTCACCGATCCACAGGATGGACGCAAGCCAAATTATTTTTGGGACGTAGGATGCCAACAACATTAGAAAGACTGAGGCCAGACCCACGTAAGCAATTGGAGGAGTCGTCCTGGGCACAGCACGAAAGACACAAAGCTACGGCAAAACCTCGCTATTTGGAAGCCGGGGACCCGGATTGGGTTCAGAAGGAAATTGCAAAAAGGTAGGTCCCAGGAACCATCCGTGATTGCACAAGCCCTCTACCATTCTTAGTGGAAATCCCGAGAGGAGACAGACGGAAGCACCTGGGTTAGCTTCGCCAAGGAGGAGGAGCCATAAACCCAGAGGGAGGACCAATGACGTCAGGGCCAGAGTGCAGTCCCCAGCCAGATGCAAAAGAAGAAGCAATCTCTTCAGAGGGGAAGCAGGCACCTGAGGCGGAACCCTACGGAATCGGGTCCCTGTATGGGACGAAAGAAAGAAGCAAAAACCAGAAGCAAAACCCAGATGGGCAGAAGCAAAAACCAGATGGGCAGAAGCAAAAACCAGATGGGCTGTTAGAAGAGTTATGTTGGTTTACCCAGGGCTTAATTTGGGCCGGAACGGTGTTCCGGTTCTTTTTTTAAAGCCGGAACGGCGTTCCGGTTCTTTTAAAGGCAACATTTCACCTGTACTGAAAAGTCTCATCTTTTGAAAAATTTCGCAATTTCAAATTAAAGCAATCAACCCTAAAACCAAATTAAAACCAGTATGCCATTTAATGAATTTGATTTAATCCAACCTCAACCATCGTAACAAAACTAAATGTTGCTTAGCCGAATAGGTGTAGTTTTTCTGTGGCCGCGATCCGCTAGGAGTCCGTTTGGCGTTTTATAAGTGTTATAACGATAATAAAAATAAAATGAGATTAACAATAAAGAACTTTGAAAGTCATTATTCTAAATTAGGCCTATGTCTTTTTCATTATTTTTCTGTATTTGAGTGGCTATTTTTCTGTGTCAATCCTAACTTGGCGTTAGGATTGGCGTTTTATAAGTGTTATAACGATAATAAAAATAAAATAAGATTAACAATAAAGAACTTTGAAAGTCATTATTCTAAATTAGGCCTATGTCTTTTTCATTATTTTTCTGTATTTGAGTGGCTATTTTACTGTGTCAATCCTAACTTGAATCCGGTAAAACATTTGGTAAAGCACTGCTTTTTAATATGTACATTTTTTTTATTGGGGGAGGAGGAGTCACTCCCCCTCCCCCCTCCCGGCACATCCGGGGAAGGGGCAAGTTGGGACATTATTTTGTTCCTCCAAAATGAATAAAAAATAAGAGCGTTAAAATCTTCAAAAAAGGTACCTTCTAGAAACCAGAATAAGTGTCGAACTATAGGTAAAAACGTTAAAGCTTCCGAGGCTCCGCCCCGGACCCTGCTGGGGGATCTTGCAGCTCTCCTCGAAACCCAATAGCTGTTGTTTCGATGGGATGTAAATGACCGTCCCTTCCTACCTCTGCACACAAGTGACAGTTCCGGTACTTTACTAATTAGATATTAAGCACTGGGTTTATCAGGATGCGACAGCCACCCAAACACCCATATGAGAACTTTCTGTGATCTGTGAACGATCAGGGAACTTTGTGGTCGATGAGTTAACCTTTTGCTGATAGAAAATTGTAGACGGCTAGCTTAGGTTTGGGTTAAGGTGTTAAAGAAAGGGGGGAGGAATGTAGGAATTGAGCTGCTAGGTATGTATGGAGCTGCTATTAAGTCTAGGTACATATAGAGATCAGTGCTGGCAGATGCCCAAGAGGGCGTGCGTTCTTGTTGTTGTGTTGTAGTCATGTTCGACAAATAAACGTGCGTATCCCAGCCACATCAGTGAGAACTTCATTTCAAGCACCAGCTACAATTCTATGTATACAGGAAAATGCTGTTCGAAATTAGTTTAAATTCCACATACTGTGTGTCTGTATCTTGTCTGTTTCCAAAGTTATGGAATTTTCGAGCTTTTGAAGTTATATTTACAGGATTGCTGTACATCAAAACACAGTATCAGCATCGGCTGATACCGATATCATTGGTCAGTCTCCATAAAACATTAATTTTTGTGTTAATGATCTATCAATAAAACGTTTTTCAAGAATTGTTATTCCCTTAATACTAGGCTTTTTACCGAACATCTGACCCGTTCTGCTGAAAATCATAATTTTCCTAGTTTATACTCCTGTTTCTGCTAAATTCAGTACCGTTCAGAATGTTATGGTATATAGCGTGCAGAGATCCTGAAGAGGGCAGGGGCAATTTACAGTAAAAGGGTACAGTAAGTTTTACTGACAATTTTTTTCTGGGGACTTTTTTTTTTTAGCGTTTTTGGGCCTTTTTTGCCCTTTAAGATTTTATTTAGCCTTTAGGCCCTTTCTCAGGGACTGCTACACCAGCATTTGTCGACACTAAAGGTCATTTTATTTTTAACAAAAAGGGTATTTTGCGATAAGGTTGAGTCCCCCTCCCTGTCCCAATCCTGTGCATGAAACTGTATGAAACAGAGATGTTCCCATAATAGTTATAGTGTCTCCAAGCAGCTTTATGCAGTTGAGAATAAGTGTCTAGTTTTAGGAAACCAATGGAGACGAATTATTTTAATATAAGCGTTGTAATTAGTTTTTTTTTCTGGTATACAAATCATCACAATTGTATGACTCTCCTACCACATTTTTAACTGGCTACTGGCTCCGTTTCCACTTCTTACATCAGTGCACATACCATTTTCGTAATTTAACATGTTAACTATTAGAGGCCTGAGAAATTTCACATTTCTAGGTACTACGCCTTACAGGAAAAGGTAGTACACGACCATGTGAAACAGTGAAAGCAGAATAGGGTAGAGCTCACCGACTGCTACGGTCATAGTTGTTGAGTGTTGGGAGCGCCCAGCCTAGTTGCCGGAAGAAGTTGCTATGTTGATTGGAAATGGGTCCTGACAAAGTCTCTACCAGTCAGGGCTTGCCAGCGAAGTGGGAGAGGCTACCTGCCTACTTCAGTGACTATGGGATCAATTCTACCCAATCCTAGAGATTATTTCACCCCCCCCCCCTTTGTACAATCCTCCCCTTCCTAGACTTGCTTCTCCTATTAAACGTCTAGTATTGTTAAAAATTGAGCTGTTTACTATACGAGCATAAACAAGTAACTGAGTACTTTCCTAAACTTACTGAACAGCGCAGCGCTATCGTCACAGTCAATGAAAGTCGTTCTTAAATGCGCGATGAATTTTCCAATCCCTTAGCTTGATGTTACTGTCGAAGCACAGGATTCGTTGGCTCTTGCAGTTGGTTCTTCCACTCAATCCACCAACTAAAGATGACCGACTTGCATTTTTCTTTGCTACAATTGTTTACGTAAACATAATTAGCAAATGGTGGAGATTATCGTTGCTCATATCAACACCACTAAGCTGAAAGAAGCTAGCGAGTCCCTTGTCTATAAGTAAAAAAACATAGTAAACGACCAATATTTAGCACCACATTTGGCAATGCAAGAATAACACAAGCGTGATCATGATCGTATGCACAGAGGGGCACTTCGGGCACGTGCCCTCGTTCCCCTTTTAGCTCCAATGTCCTTTTTTTAAATCTCCAGATGTCCTTTTATTCCTGTCCTTGCAACAAATTGGTCAAGAAAACGGATGAAAAAATCCTTTTTTTCAAGCCGAGAAGCCCTTCTTTCTTGCCAGTGTAACAAAACGAACAAGAAAACAGTCCCACCGCGAGGTAGAACACTGACGGAGGCAGAATTCCCACGAAAAAAATGGTCATCATGATATTCGTCGAATTTGCCCCTTATTTTTTCAAGTGTGCCCCCCCCCCCACCCTCCTTTTGAAAGTTCGCGTGCATCCCTGAGAGTGATGTGAGCATTACGTCCTTGAAAGACTTATACGTGACATCGGATGCAATTTTGATCACTGGAGAATCCATTAAGTACGTTTTAAAACGACTGTCCCGCGACGTCATTGATAGAGGCGGTCAATATTGGTCGATGTTGAGCGGCCAGTGGTCGTGGCGGACACGTCCATTATTCATTCATAATTCTCAATCACGTGGTTAAAAATGAACCCGGAGCAAGTATGGTCGCCCTGTGGTCGCCTGTATGGCTTTCGGGATCCCAGCGGCCGCGGCGGCCAAGTGCGCATTGCTACATACGCCGTAAGCATTCTCGTTGGCCGCAGCGACCTGGCAGCTGTGTGCGCGGGGGTCTAATTGATCGCTGAGCAGTTTGGTCAATTTAGGAAAGTGCCCAATGTGTCCCTCTACAGTTTACAGAATTATTGCGCTGGACTGCTTCTATAATAATGTTGTCTTTTTTTTACAGAATGTAAAAAGTGTGAAGTACAGTGTGGGGTACCAATGAGGCTGCCTTGCAATTACGACCATCCGAACCATCACCACGATTCCCTCATAGACTCTGACCCGGAACCGGGAGCAGATGAGGACACTACCAATTTTCCCCCAGCTGGAGCATTGTACGCTGAATGGCCCTGGCTGGTAAGACAACTTGAAGGCATAAAGTGTATATCTCCTTTAACAAGTTAAATTACAGAAGTACACGCTCAGAATGCGTAAAGGTTCATTAATGTCTGGCGCAAGAATTTCCACATGAAGTACTCCACATGAAGCACTGTCACAGGATTTTATTCACATACCATTATTTTACTACTAGCTGAAGTAACATTGCAACATTGGGACGGTTTGCTCTCTCATGTGTTTGTTGCAAAAGGCATGTATCCCGTCTATATATTTGTGCGCACACTGGCTAACAAACACTGATTTTCGTTCGCTTCGCTCAGTCAATCAGCGTGCCCCCTGACCCGGAGTCCACGCACTTTCATAATTATGAATATTTCCACCGGAAATCTACATAATAATCCTGGAGGCCGGCTAAAAGGATGACTAAAAGGAAAACCGGAAGGACAACAACCACTTTAATCGCTTCTCATTGTTTTCGTGCACGTGTAATGTCTTATTTATTTATTTATTATACTTACAGGAGTCTAATAGCCCACACGCTATGCACTCCTACATTAAACTTAAACTACTTAACCTACGACATGAATACACACAATACAATGGAATACACTCAATACCATGGAATGCCTAGATGGTATTGTGTGTATTCCATTGTATTGTGTGTATTGTGTGTAATGTCTTTGCTACGGTGCCTAACAATTCCTGGTGCACGAGCTAAGGATTGAAAACTATCGTCCAAACCGTTGATTGTCGATGGGTAAAATGAACGACTCCATGTTTCACCTAAATGCGTATAGTTTTAAATCAAACTAAGCTACGTTGTTAATTTCGAGTGGCCTCGAAATTGGCAGCTGGAAACGATGCAATGGCTTATTTAATTCGCAGATGAAGGCTTTCAGAGCTGAGCTGAATTGTTATAAAGCGGACAACAACAATCACTGCTGAGCACGAGGCTGATCATTGCTATCTTGCAAAGTAGTCGTTTACAATCAAAGCTCTGTGAGTGAAAACAAACCAATAATGAGCCATTGTTAGGCCGCCATAGGCCGGCGATTTACTTCTTTCCTCTCCCAGAAAAGCAAAATGCCAAAGCAGCCGTGCTAAAGGTTTCAACTTTTGTTCTACGAAAGCTTATTTATTGACTTCCCACAGAAAAATTGTTTTATGCAAAGATGATGGTTCAGCACTCTCATTATTTAAACTGTGCATCCTGTGGTTTCAGCCACTGGATGCGCAGATCTAGTGACTGAGGCCAACAAAAATCACCGTTTGTGTGCCAGTGTGGGAGTTGGGAGTAGGAGTGGGGAGTGGGGAGTTGGGAGTACGAGTGGGGAGTGGGGAGTGGG
>JAHWFP010188072.1:0-13072 GCA_023313725.1 Lithobius niger | reverse complement strand
AGTGGGGAGTGGGGAGTTGGGAGTACGAGTGGGGAGTGGGGAGTGGGAGTGAGGGGGTTGGGAGTGGGGAGTAGGAGTGAGGGGGTTGGGAGTGCAGAGTGGGAGTGGGGCCAGGAGGGGGGGGGAATGGGTCAGTAAACTTAATTCATGACTGGCCCCGTGCGTAGCACGGGCTTCCTCTAGTAAATAAATAAGCCTTTGTACAGCAAAGTCCAAACCTTTAGCCCGCCTGCTTTGTCATTGTTTTTCAATAACCGAGTCTCACTAATCCTTTTATTTGAATTGTCCACTACAACAGAACCTTTAGCAAGTGGTTAATGCTTCATTCATCGTGATGTAGCTTGGGCTGGCGTCACGCAGCATGGCCCTGATATTTCCCCAGATTTCGTGTATGCTATATATTTTACTCGATTATGGGCAGAAAGCAAAGCGCTTTCAATATTTAACCGAGTTTCACTAATCCTTTAATTTTAATCGTCTACAACAGGGGCGTAGTGAAGGACATTTTGTTGGGGGGTTGGGGAGGCAGGCAGGAAACATTTGCCGACTGATCCACTCCACTCCAGCTGGGGGTTTGGGGAAGTGCTGTGAGCTCCCCCAGTATGGTTCGGGGTGAAGCCCCGGAAGCTGACGGATTTTCAGATGTTCTTTAAGACCTTTCCTGGCTTCAAACAATACGTTTTAGACATTTCAAGGCGACTGAAAATAAATGAATTGTAGGGAGAGAGCTTTTTCCATGCCCTGTCTAGGGCAGATACAGAAAGTTAGTTTGAGAGGGGGCCGATTTTCCAAAAAATCGAAGGAACTTTTTAAAAAAAGTTGTGCACATCACCATAGACTTTTCAACGGGGTATCATCCCCTCCCTTACGCCCCCCGTAGCCTAATGGAGGGCGATAAGAAAAATGGTGTTTCCTGTACTTGGCTGTAACAATGCTCTGATGGAAACTACATTCCTGCAGGAAATCAGCAAGCAGTTTGTGCAAAAAGGCACACAAAAATGCGAAATGTGATTGAAGAAATATTAGACTAAAGAGAGGGATTGATTTTTGCATGGTAGAAAGTGTCTTGCAGGTATCGTTATCAACACATGTTCGCACGTTTGTTTCATTCAAGAAGTTGCCTACAAAATGCAGTGCTTTTTCGATGTGTCTCGACAGTAATGAATTACATTTTTTTCATCTATTTCATGCACACTTTTCTCTTGGGGGTTGGGCGGATGGGGTTTGGTCCTACCGGTGACTTTAGAAGAACGCTGGATTCCAGGTGTACACAAGAACTGACTGCCGTATCTACTGCTATTTTTTTTACATGTGAAAATCAAGTAATATAATTAAAAATACTGTAGGGCCAAGTTTCATTTCTGTAGTGTTTCTGTAGTGTAGTGTGGCCTTTTTTGTTCATTCCAAACTTTATACTGTTATGACCATTTTCAAATTAACAGCACAGCACGCAGTGAAGAAATTTTACTGTAGCGTTCAAATACCACGATCAAATGCAAGAATAATTGAAGTACTTCCATGAAATTTGTTTTATTTGCAGTAATTTTAGGTACAAGTGTATAGCTATGATCATAGATTCGGTATTTTAACTAGGCCTATCATTAAGATAGTTAACTGTACGTGACGCTAGCAAGGAAACCTTTCTTTTGTAGTATTCAGCAAATCACGCAAAACCTTAAAAGACTAAAATTGCAGGGCCCAAACCTGCTTAATTTTAGTTTTTATTGCCTATCCGAATATACGTTGCCTGTTTTATAGTAGTTTCCCCCATTTTGAGCATTATTCCCGTAGAAGTTTGAGTGTTGTCTTCCCTGCCGGGCTCGTACGGTACAGCGCATGCGCGGGCTTAGGCCGGCTTATATAAGCTCCAGCACAGCGTCCTGTCGGCGTCATTTCTCCACATTCCAGAACCTAGCTCATGGAGGGGAGGCTTGGGCTGGAATTTAGGTAATGGGTATTTTCGGATAGGCAATAAAAACTAAAATTAAGCAGGTTCGGGCCCTGCAATTTTAGTCTTTTTATAGCAGACGAAAATATAATTACCTATTTTATAGCAGACTTTGTCACCTGGTGGAGGGCTAGGTTCATGTCTCCCGCTGTACGAGCCGGCGCCCCCAAGGAAAGTAATTCCCGATGAAGACACACCTGTTTTCACAACCAATTTCACCGTGCCGACTTCGGAAAGGTAGCGAGACTCGAGGACGAGTGGCTAGTGATGTAAGGGGTGAGGTTGGGGAATACGGGATGCTCTATTGGAATTTGTTGGACGAAGGTCGCATGGATCACCGGATCAAGAACGCCATTTGCACTTCACATAAATACTTTTATTTGGGCCCAGGCCAACGTTAAAGTTAGCCCACGTTTTACCCAAAGTCAAACATTTACAAATCTCCAACCGCTTCAAAGGGTTTCAAAGGGTTTAACGAGCGTTAACCACTCCTGGTCATCTGCCCGAAGCCCTAAGGCCCTATGTCTGCAACAGCCAGATTCTCCAACCGCTAACAACACCACTACAATATACAGTCCCCAACAACGGACAGTACAGCGTCATACGTGATTATCGTTACGCACCTGCCACAGCATTCCCCTCTTATAAGCACTAATGAGGCTTTACTGAATACAAATTAACAGCTATCTAATTATAGCATGCAAACAACGGCATAAAACGTAAGAATACAAAAATGCTGAAACCTGAACACAAGGCACAGACTTGAAATATTAAATAATAACAATGACGCAAACCAGCGGTTATACGTCAAAGAATAGGACTAAAGAAAAATAATTAATTTTGAAATGGTAGACGATTTTACATGCCCGCTTAAGAAACCCTATCAGCGAAACGTAACAGATAGAGGCTAGCAATGTAAAACTTCACCAGACAACAAAATATCATAAAATCACCCAACTACATGCGACACAATCGGCAAGTAGAAAGTTGATAGTCACTATATCGGTAATACAAAATACGTCAGTCAATGAATATGAATCAGAATAAAGTGCAATAAACACAACTTCATGATTTCATTCAGTCTAGTACCAGTCACAATTTTCGTAAGGGGATCAGCTGGCATTTCTGTACTCGGACAGAAAGTAAGGCAGATGTATTCTTGAGTATTTCGTCCCGGACATAATTTATTTTTCGAAAATAGTGTCTGGAAATGACTACTGCCACCATTGGTCAAGAGATCCATAGCAGAACGAGAGTCCGTGTACACTGCGATTGGAAAATTCAAAGTTGTAGGGCTGATCTCTGCAAGCAATCCCCGAAAACAAATTAGTTCCTTCATTAGGTCTGACATAGCACTGACTTCCACTTCACAACTTGAGTGCGCAACGAGGGGCTGTGTCTTACTGCTCCATACTACAGGCGAAGAGCCTAACATGATTAAAATGCCACTGACACCTTTACTACCTTCTACTGAATTCCAGGAGGCGTCGCTATAAGTCTTCAATTCGCCCATGTCACCCAATCGGTAATGAATTTTCCTATTGGCTGTGCCTTTGAGGTACCTCCACACCCTTTTAAGTGCTGTCAAATGTGCGAGTTTCGGTGCCGCCGATTGTCTGGCTAACTGCACGACAGTGAAGAGAATATCTGGGCGAGTTTGTATCCCCAAAAACATCAACGACCCGAGCATTTCCAGATAAGTGGTTTTATCAATTGGTAAAGAGTCTATACAGGCACCTAGAGGTTTCGAAGTGGCAGAGACGGTCTTCACGGGATTGACATCAGCTAATTTAAAATATTCTAGTTTGTCTTGTATGTACTTTGCATTGGAGAGGGTAATAAATTGATCTGTGTATTCTATCTCATATCCGATGTATTTCTGATTTTTGACCTCTACTATATCTAAGTGTGTTCGTAAGGCAGTTAAAAAGGATCGGTAGATGTTTTCGTTTTTCACACTGATCATCTTGTCATCGACGAAGAGGCATAAAATGAGTAGATTGTCACCAGATTTTTGGATAAAGACACATGGGTCGAATTCGGACTTTACGAGACCCAATTGGCGTAAAACTTCGCTTATGTGTTCAAACCAGTTCCGCCCGGATTCCGATAAACCATAGATGGATTTATTTAGCAAACAGACTAACTGCTGCCCATGATCCCCGGGTGTTTCGTATCCTGGATGTTGCGTAAGGTATACGACACGTGAAATTTTCCCAAAAAGGTAGGCTGTGGTAGTGTCTAGGAAATGTAGTTTATGGTGTAATTGGGCAGAAAGTGCGAGCACTAGACGGACGGAAGAGTTCTTCACGGTGGGCGAGTAGGATGAAATGTACTCTATACCAGCGCGCTCATTCCAGGCCGCAGCTACTAATCTTGCCTTTAATTTTCGCAATGAACCATCGGGGTGTTGTTTCCGTACGAATATCTATTTGGAACGAATTACTTTACTTCCGGGAGGCTTGGGAACTAGTGTCCAGACATTGTGAGATTTCATGGAGTCCAGTTCTTGCTCCATCGCATGGGCCCAGCCATCGGCTTCTGGAGATGATAATGCATCACAAAATGTTTTTGGCGTTGGTATCTGTGTCGCCGCTAAAATATGGTGTAAAGTGACGACGGGTTCATCAGCATCGTCATCTGAATCCAGAATTGAGTCGGGTTCAGATTGCAAGGTGCTATCCTGCAAGTTATGGATACGTTCAGCTGCACGTCGATCTGCCATAACCTGTTTTGTGGTTCCTGGTGGTCTTCCACGTCTTCGGTGAGGGCCGTAGACAACGGGGTTATCACAAAGTGACACGGGTTGATCTCCTTGTATTGAATGATGGGGCCGAGCTCGTGGGGGCGAGTCGTGAGAAGTATCCGTATTTATGATGGGAGGCGTGTCAGAAGCAGAAGGACGACTTGGCGACGAGTTTAAAATGTCTCCACCACGTACACTTTCATCAAATCTTACATATCTTGACACAATAAGCTGTCTAGACTTAATGTCGAGGAGACGAAATCCGATACTCCTTGTCGCATATCCTAAGAATATTGCACGCTTAGCTGTGGACTCAAATTTTACGCGTTGATGTGGTGGCAAAACATAGTAGGCCAGACTGCCAAACGTGTGCAGGTGGCGTCCAGACGATGGATATTTTCCCGGATCCCAACGTCCTAATGGTGTCTGTTGAGGCAATCCATACAGTGGTCGTGACAGCATGATGTTGTGTAAGTAACATGATGTTTCAACGGCAACACGCCAAATTGAAATTGGGAGGCGGCTGTGTTCCAGTAATGTAGTGGCCCGCTTGATGACCGTTTGGAAACTTCTCTCCACGATTGGATTCGTCTTAGGTGCGAAAGGGGCCGAGTAGAGATGTTTTATACCATTTTCGGTAAGGTAGTGTTCAAATTCATATGCTTTCCATATTGGCTCGTTGTCAGTATGGATTGTGACAAGCCGGCATGACGTTTCATTTTGTCTCTGCAGTAGGAACGTATGTAATGTGTCCAATACTTGTGACTTGCGTTCGAGGAAGTAGGGAAAGACACGGCGTGAATAGTCATCTATGAACAACAATAAGTAACGTGCATTGGTATATGTAGGAACCTTGACTGGGCCTGAGAGGTCTGCGTGAATTAATTGCATAACCCGCCGTGATCGAATTGGCGCAACTTTCGGGTATGGTAAACTTCGGCTTTTACATAAGATGCAGACCTGGCAGGGCTCTTTTAGTGGTGTCCCAAAATGTATTCCATGGAGAATGCCTTCACGTTGCATCTTCTGCATCACCACAGACGACGGGTGGCCGAGGCGTTCGTGCCATAACGTCCATGTAGACATTTCGGATAGTAAATTCTCGTAGTTGCACGGTAGCTTAGTAGGTACAATGGCTTTGCACGAGGCAAAATCGGTGGTAAGATTTGTCCCTCTAAACGATAAACATCATTGTGTAACAAAGGTCCATCTCCCAATAATTTGTCACCTTTTAACAGTTGGAAATGTTGTTGCTTTTGAACAATTGTGATTCTTTTAGATAGAGTCGGCAAATGTTTTGAGTATTTTTTTTGGGTCAAAAGTTTTTTGTATTCAAGGGTACCTGTTAACTGTCAGCTATCTAATTAGGCTTGAAGAAATTTTAGATTTACCTGTCTTTGTTTCTGCGTTGGTTATGCTATCTGAAAAAGAATTTGATGGAACACTATTTTCTTTTGTCGCAACTTTTTTTTTATAATCACTGTCAAATGACAGTACTTCCATATTCGTGACACTCCAACTTTACTATTTTTCCGGGACTTATTGGCTTCTAAGCAGCTATCCGATTGTGTAAATCGGGCAATAGTCGTCCTGGTGCCGACTGTTAATCAGTCAGAACTTGTTGATTAATCAGAAGGTAATGGTCTGGTGCCGACTGTTAAGCCTGTTGATAACGAATGACTTATTACTTCTGGGGAGGAGGGGGGAAATCTTTGCGTGAAGAAGCATCCAACCCCCTATAATCCAGCATGTTTTCTTCCTTTGTTAGCAAACGAGACTGCTAATCCAGCTTTAAGCAGTTAAGGTCACCTTAGCAAAACTAGAATATGCATTTCAACAATAATTTCTAAATTCTGGATCTAAATAAAGAAAAATATTCACTTTTTATTTTGAAAAACTGCACGCAAAAAGTCGGATCAAAGTTGAAAATGCTGTTGACTGTCGGTATTATAACTTAGCTGAGCCAAAGATAGCTTTGATTTACCGACTTTTGCGGACTTGAGCAAAGTTGGGAGACATGCTGCCCCCTCCCTGCCCCCCTTCGCTACGTCCCTGCACTCAGTTTTGGTATATAACCGTTGTTGAACCTGGTGAATATGTGTACCAACTTTGATCAATTTCCGATTGGTCACGACGGAGATATGGACTTGAGGTGGAATTGTGAGTTCCAGTTTTGTCTTATGTAGTAGTGATGGTGGTGGTAAAATTATTTGGACACGTTTATTTAATGGTCTCTACCAACTAAACTGTATGTACTGTATGTACGGGGCCCTGACAGATCAGTTTAACTGTTTTACACTGTTTTAAACATTAACTAAATACAGATCCAAACCTATTTACGTTGCCTTTTCGACTTATATGTCAGACTGCCTGAGTGGGGAATCGAACCCAGGACCTTTGAAATCAAAGGCCAAGGTCATACCGCTGAGCCAGACTGACACGGCCAAAAGGAAACGTCCATAGGCAGCATTTAACACGTGCATATATATACATATAAACAAACACTTTCCAATCGCCACTGGAGGGACGCTTATTTGCCGCGCCATCCTCCTAGTGAAACGAATGGACTCAACTCGGTGACTGTAATCCTTGCAAGATACCACTGGATACAGCATATTTCAAGACGTCAGATGAAGAGCCGCCGTTGGGGAAGGAACGACACTTACAGAGCAGCCACAGACTCCTTGCTGTACCTTGCAATAAACACACGGCCAGATATTGCTGTCTGCACATCAATTCTTGCCAGGAAAGTTGCCCAGCCAAGTCAGCGCGATTGGATAGAGCTGAAGAAAGTGTTTTCATATTTAAGACTACAAAAGAACTCAAACTACAACTTGCCAAGAGACAATCCAACAACAATGACCGAGGGTACACGGAGGTTTCTTACGTCGCTTTATCTTACGTTGACGTAGCTTACGTCGATGTAGTGCTTAGAGCGCTTTAAGAACGTCCGTGTAACCACCTAAACCCACTTTCAAGTCGGTTTATCTCAAACCACCACGATACGTCGACGTAAGGAGTTGAAGCGCTTTAACAACCTACGTGTACCCATTTAAACCCATTTTCTAGTCGCTCTAAGGACTGCTTCCTTGTGATTGGTTGAAAAGAGCGCACGTAAACGTCACGAAAGTAGGACGGCCACATGTCACTTCGTTAAAACGAAGTCGAAAGCCAGCTAGCTCAATGGGGACTTGGGAATAAAGAGGGATTTGCTTGATGGGGGGATTAGATAAACGCGACGCATGAACCCCCACTGTCGTCTTAACTCACTCCAACTACAACCTCCGTGTAACCACCTCTCTCCTAAAGCGACGTGAGTTCAAGTCGACGTATGGTAAAGCGACGTAAGATAAAGCGACGTAAGAAACCTCCGTGTACCCTCGATCAATGTTCAGCTCATTGGTTCTGCTGATGCCGATTGGGCAGGAGATCCATCAGACAGAAAATCCAACACCGGGTATTTCTTTACGCTTTTTGATGCAACAATTGACTGGTCGACAAACAAAGCAACAAACTCTGACATTGTCGTCTATTGAGGCTGAAATCAAGACACACGCTAGTGTGTCGCCCGCCAAGATAAAACGATAACATCCAGATAATATATATATATAAGCATGGTGACCACTAAACACGTTGTGTCTTTACAGCAAAGTGAGTTTGGCTGTTTTCAGCCATCTGAGGGTAAATAACAATGCGACAGAAAAGGCTGAAACTTGTTGGATCGGGAGCCTTTGGCCGCCTGACAACATAAAAGTCACTATTTATGACACAGCTTACCGTTTTCTTGTTGAAAAAACGACGCGAATAACGTTGATATTTGCCTAATTACTTGCTACTTACTACTACTGGTAACGTTTTTTTTGTATCACGAAAATAAATTTTTCCATGCGGTGAATAAAGCTGGTTTATAGCTCATTTTATAGGTATTGGTCTGGAGATGTGCCCTTTTCATATGGACCTTTCTAATTGGTCAAGTGGTTTAGGTAACGGTTAAGAAGCTCCAAATGACCAAATTGATTGTTTTACATTGTTTTAAACATTGTTATTATGCAACAACGCCAAACTGAACATTAAATAAAACCGTTCGTCTTCATTACTAATATGAAATGCTATCATATAAAAAAAGGTAACTGCTGTTCTCAAAATGTAACGAAAGCCAACACGAAAAAAAAAAGAAATGGACCAGAAAACTAGATTGGTGTTTCCATCTGATAATTACTAAGAAAAACAAATGGATTTCATCAAGTTGGACCAAAAACAGCTGATATCTACCCCAAAAGAAAACTTGTTACGGATTCCCGCCAAACTTTTCGGCCGTGTGAAGTCGTGATATCAAACGCCAAGCTCTTTCACCAAGCTAATCCCACCGACTAAGACTTCAAACGTTAAATGAAATAATTGAAAATTTCGCAGTAAGCAATTTTTCATATATTTCATTTAACCTTCGAACTATTACTCGGTGGGATTAGCTTGGCGAAAGAGCTTGGCGTTTGATATCACGACTTCACACGGCCGAAAAGCTTGGCGGGAATCCTTAACAAGTTTTGTTTTTGGGTTTATAATTAACTGAACAAAAAACGGCTTTCCCGTTCAGAAAAAAGCATTAGAGCTTTTATTCCCATACTCACAGCTGTGAAGGTACACGAATAAAAACTGATTAGAGTTCACTCGAACGCAACGAATTATAATTTGAACTCCAATTCCAGGGAACAACGCCTGTTTTTGCTCAGTGGTATATAATGTCAGAAAATGAATGCAGTTTGTGTTTGTGCGTGTGTATGTTGTATTTTGTGTGCGTATTTTATTTGTGTGAAGTATCCAACCGTTTTGTTTGTTTGATTAGTGATGGACATGAATACGTGTGCGTGGAGACCGGCATGTCACAATCCTTGTTCCCTGGTATTGGAGTTCAAATTATAGTTCGTTGCGTTCGAGTGAACTCTAATCCGTTTTTATTCGTGTACCTTCACAGCTGTGAGTATGGGGATAAGAGCTCTAATGCTTTTTTTTTGGCGAGTTAATTTGTTGGCTTTTTTCGCTTACATTTTATTGTAATTGCTACGGTATGTTCCACTGTACACCCAATTTTGTTTGCGAGAATATATCTTCATAAGTTTATAACGGCCATTAACCAATAGGAAGCTAAAAAAAGGCAGCCACCAGCCAATCACGCCTCCTTAACACCGGGTAAATGACCACACGGTATTTTATCAGATTAAACCGTCGGCGTCATCCCTCCATCTTGTATCGTGGCTTACGCTGCATGAATTAAGTACGAAAGAACTGCATTTGGTAGGTCTAAACCAATTTCTACACGTATGCAACGTACCTGATAGTCAAGCGACACATTATGTCACGTCTCGGCGATGTGTGTTCAATCTTTGGTTACCATAGTAACTGAAGTCACCTTTCGGCCGATGCGCGTTGCGGCATTCTGGTTAGGCCTATCGCGGATGGCCGCTACTACGAGGAGCGTGGCGATCGAGGCAGCCCCAAACCGTAATAATAAACGGTACTTGAATTAACCGAAAATGGTAGAATAAAATAATAACAAATGTCGTAAAACTTAGTATTGTTATGGATCATATTCTATTTTAAATCTATGAGCAGCACTTTGATTAAAAATAAAACACGTATTTACTTTTGTTGAAGCATCCTGACAATCTGCTTTCACGGGGAGTTACTTTCGGTTTCGGTTGGGTTTGTGATAGATCGTTGGGGAAACAAAACTACATTATTTATGGAGACGACAGTAGAAAATAGGATTCTTACAGATACTAAACGAACCAGTGAGTGCATTTGACAACAGTTTATGCGCTTTCATCATTTCGTGCAAGCAGGCATTGTGAATTCAAGCGAGAAACACTGCAGTACAACTAGGCCGTGTTATGCAAGTTGAAGTTTTATTTTAAAGTTGGTGGTTAAGAGAGACGGTATATTCTCGTTTCAAATATAACTCGAGCATAGTTTAAGTATCGATAAATTTTCTCAACCACTCGTTACATTCCCAAGCTGATAAAAACACCTCGCGCAAGCGCTCGGTATTTTTTCAGCTTCGGAATGCAACTCGTGATTGAGAAAATTTATCGATAAAAAACTACGCTCTCGTTATATTATTACTGAAAAAACGAAACACTAGAAATACGTATTTCTGTTCAGGTTCTGCCCAAGCATTATCACATGTTTGTTATTTGATGGCAACACACTAGCGTGTGTCTAGAGTTAGCATGTATCAGCTGATGGGTAGTTGCTTCTGCATTGTTGCAAGCAGATGCAGTATTATGGCATACAGTCGCGGAAACAATTCAACCAGCTTTCCGACGCGTGCATTGAAGAAATAAATAAATAAATCAGTCATGTCGGCCGTCTAATTTTGAGGCCTTAAGGTCTCAAAATTAGACTTTGCAACCTCGGGTTTAAACCTGAAAATTTAAAGCGAAAACCATGCAAGTCCATTTCGTGTTGGTTCTCGACAACGATTGAATATATTTAACGGAGCCGCAGCCCGAAGCTACCACGACAATGTTACTTTCCCCGTGCCCGAGCATCGTTGCATCTATTTTTTATTTATTTGTTTATTTATTTCTCTTATCGGAGACTACGAGCCCACACACTACACTCTCCATTCTAAAACTTAACCTATACTTAACCTATACTTAACCTATACAAGAAATTCAGAACAACAGAGTACACCCCTTGAACAACGATATAACAGAGTTCATACTGGTTACTAATTGTACTTCCACGTACCCCACCTGTCTCACCCAGCAACCAACCCGAACTGAGCCTATCGAAACCTCCCTGTGTCCCTGCAAAACTTCACAACCCGCCGCAAGGTAGTAACTACTCGTGCCTCGTGAGAGGAGGCGCCAATAATTTCCTTCAGGTCCGCATTCCAATTCCCCAACAAATGGCCCCAGTAGGCTGCCCAGAGGTGATACACCAAGAGAAAATGAACGACGGTCTCAGCTTCCGTACCACACCTCCAGTTTGGGGTAGGGCCCATGCCCAGACGGAACTCATGGGCCCGTAGCAGGACATGCCCCGTCCTGAGCCTAGACAGCAGAGCCGCGTCCCTCCTAGGCAAAACATCCAGGCTGCACGGCCGGGCTGCTCGTTGCATCTTGTTCGAGTGAGCTACAATCCGATCTTGTGCGCCTCGCCTATTGTTGCCCCATTGTTACATGTTGCAGCATTGCATGCTGGGCCTCCGCCGGCGCCTGTCCGGTTTTTTAAAATTCTCGTGCGCAAACACAAAGATGGAGCGACTAGAGAAGATGGTTCATTACCAGATCTGGACTATATCATTCTACCATACCATACCATCCCACCATACCATACCATCCCACCATACCATATATCATTCTTCTCTGCGCAAACGAACTCTAATAAGCACTGCCTGCCGGCCGTGCTAACATAACCCTCGCACAAGCAGCATGAGAAGCAAAATGGTTGGAGCATTTAGCTGATCAATTTTTCGGGACCAACCACCAAACAACAAAATCTTTGAGACAACCAGAGTTGCATTCATCTTCTCGACAATGCCAAAATTGGACAGAGAACAAAGCATATCGACGCAAAAGTCCACTTCATCAGTGACTTGAAGAATTCCGGAGAAATTCAAATTGAATATTGCCCTACAGAATTAATGATTGCTGATATTCATACAAAGCCACTTGACAGTGTGAAGATGGAGAAATTTCTTGAAATAATGGGACTGGTTTGATCACTCCATTTTTATTATCATATATGATTGAAGTCCTCTCTCCAGCAAAACTATAACTATTAATTTCTCCGTTTCTATTCAATATATTTCGACCAATCTTGGCCAGATAGTAGATAGCAACTTTTCCAAACTTTACACCAACTTTTATGCAATCCCGTGCAAGAGTAAACGTAGGGAGCCACACGGAAATTTGAAAACTGTTCACTTGTTGTTGTTGTTGTTGTTGTTCTTGTTCTTGGCTGACACGGTTTCAGAAAAAAATACTGCACCTACCTAAAATCTGAAACATGATCTGAGCCAGAAATTTTCCTGGGCTTCAACCTTCCATGGACCACTTTTTCGATTGGTCGATCCATTCCGGAGTTACGGGACCCTAGACGATCATTTTGATTGTTTTACATTGTTTTAACCATTGTATTTAGGGAACAATGCCACTCGGCAAACTCCAGATTCATTCTTCGTGCACGTGTTATATCGTAAACAAGGTACACGGATTACAAACAAAAACGTCAAGTGTGCCGTAAAAAATGGGTTATATGATTGAATTTTGACTTGTTAAAATGTACACGGATAAAAATTGATGATTTTTAATTGAAATAATCAAATGTACAATTGAGAAAATTGCATCTGTTTAAGTGCTGTTGTGCTTTAC
>JAHWFP010188071.1:65444-80183 GCA_023313725.1 Lithobius niger | reverse complement strand
ATTGAAACATTGTGTTTGTTTTTATGTTTTGTGGTGTGTTTTTCGGCTGATTTTAAAGATTATGATTGTTAAACACATAAATTGTTAACAGTTAAACGTTTGTATGGAGAAGTATATAAAAAGCTGCATTTAAAAAGTTTAAAAGAAGCATTAAAAAAGTTGAGATAGACTATCGATTCTCACATGAGGAGCAATTTAATCAAAAAGAAAACGACATTTTGGCAAAACATTTGACGAGGCAGCCCTAAAATCACAATAAATATAAGACATGATACATTAAAATCCACAAAACACCTACTTACCAAGGTATTAAAAAATTAGTTCAGAAAATACGTGACAGAAATGACACAATATTTTTTTAAAACATTTCCGTGAGCCAATTTATTAAATTGCACCTCCGTTGAGTGTCGAGGTTCATTTTTTAAGCATGCAACAACTGAAAACACAGAACACTTTTTAAGAGCAGTCCCTCTACTCTTTGGCAGCAGCGTTCTTGGTTCTAACAGTAAGTCGACCTCAACCGTCATGCGATCCTTTATAGGTGATATATTTTCATGGTCCATTAACTACAACCAGTGTTGCGTAGAATTGCAGTTCAAGCAAATCAGGATGAAGCTCTTTCACTCCGTAAGCGAATGAAAGGTAAAACGATGCCGGGTTCGGGAATTTATTGAACGTGTCTGAAAAAGATGCCTTACTTGTTACTAACTGCGGTCCCATATTGCTTCTATGTTTGGTCCCACAAAAACTGCTTCACAGTATTCGTAGAATTTCTTACAAAATCCATATTAAAATTATTCTGAAGATGTATAACTGATTTAGAACATGTCCACAATTCTGACCACCTTCAAAATGATCAGTTTTCCTATTGTATGGGGGTTAGTTTCGAAAACGTTGTATGCTACACCAAGATAAAATACTTAAGGCTGACAAAAGACTTTATAGTGGAAAGCACGTTTTGTCATATGCACAATTCTTGAAGCAGACACGTCGTGGATTAATGAAGTGTGTAATTTCACAGTGGACGTAATATTGCGTAAACAATATTACAACCAAATTTGATAACATTTCTTGCAACATGGCTTTAAAGGGATAAAGCCGTATTTATCCTGACGTAAGAATGGAATATTTATAACTGACGCATCCTCTTAGTTTTAAAAAGGCTGCAATCTATGCTGTAGTTTCCAGAAAATTACTAAAAAGTATGTGAAACCGACCAGTTTTTAACACATATAAATAAATAGTCCTACATCTTGTTTTCGATAAACAACATGGAACTCGCACTTAGTAATATGTTGGATTTTTTATGCATAATCGGAGCGTATCTAATTGGCAAGTTGTTTATTCAAAGAAATTGTACCAGAAGGCAATAGGTTATAGAATGCTGTGGTGTTCCTCTGCTTATTACAGACAATAATTTTATTTTTTACATTTGAAACACAGCGTAGCAATTTGGCACAACATTTTTATTCGGTATAAGGGGCTTCGACGAAATCCTCATCAGAAAAGAAAACTCATTCACATGTTAAACATTATTGTACTTTTTCTAGAAAGATATCCTGCAACAGACTTGCCATAAATAATTATAACGGCCCTAATATAAAAAGGAAGGTTATTAGCTATTCTTTAATACAAATATTTTCCCCTATAATTTGTAGCGAGTTGACACTGCTTAATGCGTATTGACCATAGTCTTAAGCAGTTATTACTAAGGCGTGATGGCAATAATAAAGTTAATAATATTTTTTATTTTTTATGTTTTAAAAATAACCTCCAAGAAGGACCTAGGACCTTGTATACATCAGTTCGGGATATCTGGTTCTACAAACACATGAGGTTTTTCCATTAGAAAATGAAGTCAATAATAGCTATTTTAGAAAAAAATTAAAACAATTGCCTAAAGGAAAATAGGGTTACATATATTTAAACTCCTAAGTTTTGGAGTTTGAATAATAATATTTGTGCATTTTCATTTCAACTAACAGTTTTAAACACAATGAGTAGTTGAGTACCTAATCAATTACTAATTAATGCAGGCCAGTAATTACTTATAAAATATTTTCAATACTTATACAAATCTAACATTTCTTCTAAGTAAAATTCACCAAAAAAATGTTGTTAGGAAAACATTTAAAACCAAATTGATTAATAGAGTTATGTGTTGTAATGAATTCTTGTAATGAAGTATGGGGGGGGGGATTGAGGCTTAATGGCGCGTTGACAACTTGGTCATTAGCGCCAACCTCAGTCACAGTGCAGTGGTCCGGGTTGCCACTGCACCACACATTACAGAGATGAAGTATGTCTCAATTATCTTGTTTATATGTGTTTGTAGAGGAATAGGTATATAATAGTTATAAACATTTTCCGCCTTTTTTTCATACATTCATCTGAACAATTGAGTCTTGAGCTTATGTCAATTTCATTGACACAGTTTGTTAATGTTATAAAAAAGTTAATGGAACTTTCAATATTCATATGCTTCAGTTGTATACCAACTAACACAACTAATTTTTTTGATGTTATTTGTTTACAAAATTATTTTATAATGTCTTCGTTCGTTGGCGTATGAATATGTATTTTATCTTTGTACGTTTTTCCTTTCTTCTCTTTCTGTGTTGCCTTTCTGTTTATTTTTGTACGTCACGTGTAAACATTTTATCTTCTAAAAATTTGCAGGTTAGTTGTTCCTATATTATTCATTTAAAAAAGCATTCAATGCATCCCTGGTAAAAGGTCAAAAACCTGACTTTAGAATTTCTGGTAAAAGTTTTACGGCAAACAGTCAGCATTAAAGGTTCGAATAAGTGCGGTGGCTCCATCCACTTATAGAAAGTACTCATCTCCTGACGTAAAAGGGTGCATCAACTAGCCAGTTTCTACGCATTTAACAGTATGTGTGTATTCCAAATTATGTTTGTCAATAGCTGTAAAATGGACGGTCTTTCAAATCTCAAAATGATGCATGTACAAAAGGGAATATCTACAAATACTCTGTAATAGGCCTTTTACTTGAATGCAGGCAGGGTAGAAAGGTTGGCGACTGCAGCTTATGAGTTTGGTGATGTTTGTTTGTGAAAGTAAAGAACTCAACCCAATTTAAATTCGCGCCTTGCTACAATAATTGGTGACAGGCTCTTCTCTACATACAATCAGGATAGTGTTCCCCCAAGCAGTCAAGAACAGCTTAGTACATTGATAATGATTAATTTTAATTGTACATGCCAAGTGAATTCTTGACTACTGCTGTGTTCATGCCTAACTGATTAATATTGTGGTTACAGGTGGTTAAGGTTTGTATATTCTTACATTGTTTTCATTTTTTGTTTCAGTGTTTAGTCATGAGATACGGAGTGTAGCATTCCAATAAGAATGAAAGTATTAAACCCGTATCTGGGTGTCATACATTTAATACTCTCGGTCTTGCTGCATTGTGGTAAGTGACGCCAGCATTCTTACCTTTTATAAGGGTAGCACACTGAAATGGAATAAAGCAATATCTGTTAACGATTTTAGTTTAAATACAGTCGATATTACAATCCTTGTATGGTTAAGGAGACGAAGTAGTAGACGAATAAGTGGATTTATTGTTGCTAAATATATAAATAGATAAGTTAGTGAATTAGTCAATAGGCTTCCTTCCGTGCATTTCCTCACTACCCCATCACCCTCCCAGAATCTAATGGATCTATATTTTGTTTGGGCTACATTGGCTGTTCATTATTTTAATGATGTTTCAACAGAAAAAGAGACAAACAAGAAAGCTTTTCCCGAAAAATCTACATGAGGTGGCTCTAGTTGCCTCACGAGTCTATGACTACGAGTAAAGGATAGTGAATGTTAACGCATAGTTGGAGGAAGAGATATGTACATTACTAATGGAATTATACTTTGTTCCACATTATGCTTTCAGAAAACTGACTGTATGACGCCACATTTTCGTCCACTACGAGTGCAAAAAATCCGTAAACATCCCATTCGTAAACTCTAATAGTAACTTTGCTGAGTGTACAAATGTGAAATCCACATGTTTTTGCACTCTTAGTGCAATGAAACGAGTCGAAATCCAGTCAGTTTTCTGAAAGCATAATGTGGAACATACTATAGGAGCGTCGACGTGAACCCCTCACCTTCCAGAACATAGGGAAACAATTTTTTATTAGGCGTCAAGCCTCAAAGGTTTTAGGGTGTTTGAACAAAACATGAGGTGCCATAAGGTTGACCTGAAGAATCAGGATGGGATGACACGGCGAGGTCACATGGTTTCACGACTAAGAGGATTCCCTGAGCGATGTTTACTTGTGGTATGAAGATGAAGTATAGAAACAATAAAGGATCCAGAGGGCCCTCGACTTGGATCCTCTCAGAACTTATGGGTCCAATATTTTGTTTTGGACTCTTGGCCTGTTGAAAGTTTCTAAGAAGGTGTTTAATTTGTTTATAGAACACGAGTCACACAAAAATTCTTCTACACAATCTAGAGCATGACTAGCAGGTGGAAGCCCCCCGCTATCTGTCTAAGAGTAAGAATGAATAAACCGAATTATTTATGAATCGGAACGAACAGTATGAAATGCATCGGTTTCCTTAATGTTCAATGAGTTAAAAGTGCACAGGGCAATCATTATTAAACCCCTTTAATTAATCCTGCACTAACTGTCCAATGTTAATTTAATGTGTCAATAGAAATATTAGTAAAGGCCAATACGTCGTAATATTTCTGTTGAGCATTTGTCTTAATGCGTGATTCTTTTTGGTTGAAAGTAATCAGATTTCTATTTCAGATGGTGTTTTTTCCTACCCCCACGAATATGAAACCGAAGGTATGTCCACAATCAGCACAGGAAACATAAGTAAAGTCATAATAGAAATAAAATAACATGTGGGTTAGTACCGTATCGTATGTGGCTTTTTTGGGTTTATATTATTCACAACAATTTTATTGCGAATAATATACAATAACCTTGCTTTTGTTAGAATTAGATGCGCTAGCTTGTGTACGGTTTCGAATACAATTTTTTTTAAATCGGAATTCGTGCTAGACTTTAATCTAAATTATAAAAACGGCAACAATCACTCAAAATTCCATAGTCAACCAATAATACATGACGTCACACATTGTTGACCAAAATCCGTTGTTGTCGATCCAAAATGCTTTTACACGTTAATGCCTCGAACCTTTTACCTTTCCTGCACTGCACTGCACTGTGACTGAGGTTGGCGCTAATGACCAAGCTGTCGACGCGCCATTAAGCCTCATCTCCGCCCCCCTTTCCTTTGATTTTATTGAGGTCAGAACCCTGGGTTGCACGCCCCAACTACGAACCTTTTAGGAACGTCCATCAACAATGGACTGAAGCCAATGACGTGTTTCTTTCATTAACAATCAATAAACACGGAATATTTTGCAACATTATCTTATCTGTTTAAATTTGTAGTTATCCATGCAGTCAGTATGGCTCATTGGTTCAGATGCCCGTCAACCATTAAACAGTTGCCGTCAATATGAGAGCTAATGCTAGGTGGGTTGCATTAGCGCTCATACACTTTTTATATTATATGACACTCAACTGTCAATGATAGTCTCTTATTTCTCAGTTTTGCTCGACTATAGAAATTAATTTAATTTTCATTTCGCAATTTTGCAGAAACTCTAGAAAAAAAAAACAAAAAAAAACAATGTGATTAAAGTCTTTGTTTGGTTTCAAGACCTGTGACTGGCGTAAAGCTTGCAAGGGCATGAATGGAGATCGGGTTGCTTATTTACAATTAAGTATGTTCAGTCATAGCACCTGGGGACTGGCCTAAACATGCTTCTTGCTTTATTACTGTCACAAGTACTGATGCCGAACTTACTGCTCACTGGCTTGATCGTCAGTAATGCAAAAAAAAAATTTTCTATGCCAGGGTTGGCACAGCTCGGTATTCCTTGACTGAGCGGACTGTCTCACCACGATCGTTTGCTGTCTTCGAGCGTAATTTGGGACTTTCTGGCTTGACTTAGTTCCTAACGAGGCCTGAATTCTATACTCTTTAGCGCCCACCATAGAAATTCGTTTCGAAGTTAAAAACAATTAAGAGCCTCCTTAAGAAGCGTCTAATATCGACTGTCTCCAGTTGATGGCAAAAGAAGCCCTACATTGATATGGAGACCAGGTTGTTCTGTAGGATATACCTGGGGCCCACCACCCTAACAACTAAGAAATATTGGCTCTAAACGGGGGAACTGGAGAGGCAGCTTAAAGTTCTCCCCCTGTATGTCTACTGGTTGATGAATCGAACAGTGGTTATAGCCCCGGGCAATTTTAAAGTAAGTACAGTATCTCCCTTCAATTGATGCAATTCAGGCTTATTTGTATCACTTCTGTTTTGCCCATAACTTCTGCATTTATCAACGGATTTTCGTTCTGCATTTCGGGTTGGTATTGTTTAAGGATACGCAACAGTTTTCAAATTTACTCAAGTAAGAAGTACTCGATGGCCTTGTACGGACATGCAAGGTTCAACCAAAACTTAATGTCAAATGGCGCAGTGACTAAGATTTTCCCGGTTGCACTCATACTGAGTGCATTCTATGGAAATGGTAGATCCTGGTCCATTACTTTTGTCAAATCCTGCACATTAGACTTTTTGAACTAGTAGGGATGACGGAATGCTGATAATATATTGGGACTGGTACCGGTTTATGGGTACTGGGTCGGTATCAGGATATGGGAAGAAATCTCATCTAAAGAGAGTTTTGGGTAAAAAAAGTCAAAGCGCAGTGTGATTGAAGGGGAAGCGATGCTTGAGACAATGAAGCCATGCTTGCTGCAATGAAGCCATGTTTGAGCCATGTCTTACTCTGTTCTACACAGTTCGTCGCTTAATTTTTTATGTTGTTTAGCTGAGCTTTTATATTTGTTTAGCTTGATAGATTATTTACCAAGCATCCATCTGGATTTTTTTTAGTTGAACTAGCGATAATTTTACTCTGCTGACATAATTTGTAATAGATAGAGAAAAAAAAACATAAAAACCAAAACGTTTCTGATTTTAATTGCTTCTCGTTGACGAGTTTACACCATCATTCCTCGTTTCATCGTCGCAGTAAAAGTCGTGCAACTAGCCTATTATGCGTAATAAATTTTATATCTTTATTGGTAAAAAAAATTAATTATTCGGCCGGGATTTGGTCCGGTGAGTAACTTGAGTTATCCAGATTAGGTATGGGTCCAACTTACCAGTATTCGGCTGATCCATATAAATTGTGTTTCACTTAGTTTTTAATTGTGGTTTTTTAATTTCTAGCAACGGACTCAGTATGCCCTAACTTGATACGAACTGAAGAATTGGACGAATACAACACTAGAATAATTTGCAGAAATGAATATGACTGTGGCGAAGATGAATGTTGCATCACTGGTGATGATGCCCCTCCAAGAACATGCCACAAGAAGATTCTTCTGGAAAATCGATACCCAGTTCCGTATCTCGGCAGAGGAAGACGCAAAAGATACCAACGAGGCAAGTCAAACTTCTTACATCTAATTTTAGTACCGATTTCGTTTTTTCTTATTATGAACTGTTACAAAAAAAAGCTGCTGTTTAGTCAGAAGTTACATAATATTCATATTACATAATAGTACTCATTAACAAATTCCATATTTTTGTTTGACACATAATACGATTAAGCTAGTTAACAGCCTACATAAAAGTCCACATGGCATTCCACATAACAATTTTAGCATAAAACTAGTGGGAGCAACACGTAACACAACACTACTGTTTGTGCCCAACTCTTACCATGAAGCAATATTTTTGTAATCGGTATGTTTCACCAGTCCAGTGGCTAGTGAAATTTTTTTCTGGCGGGGTAACTGGTCATTTGTTACACCCCTCTATCTTGAATGAGGCTCGTGGATCCTTGTGTGGGAACGATTTGCGCATATGTAGAAGACATCGATCGCAAAAGATGCTGTTCGGGTCTGTACCTGGGTCTCCAAAAAAACTAGCATAGGTTGACTGGAAATGTTCCAAAAACACAATTACGTAGGTAAGGTATCGAATATTGTAGGGAAACGGGCAAAAACACACAGTTCGTATAATATTTCAAATGATTAAACATCCAAAAAAATAGTAGAAAAGGTGACTACTTACAGTTCGTCTGTTGTTCATACAGGATTTACAATCTAAAAGCTTCATGGGTAAGACACATGGCATGAGAAGAGAAACAAAATGGCGCCGACCAAAATATGTGGCCAGTCACATAATAGTCACAAGTCGTTTCTTGCGTTCTGACCACACAAGAGTTACAAGACAGCCACTCCCGGTCGTTTCAACAGAAAGAAGAAGAAGGGGGTAAAAATCAAGAAAAACGTTGCAACACAGTAGCCACAAAAATGGTAGTACACATTAAAAGCAATTGTCAGTAACAGTTGTTGACGGAAGAAAAAACACAGGTAGAGGAGCACAAATCAAGGGCATCCCCTCCGTCCACAGTCCAAAATGATTACATAATAAACACAGTTCCAAAGGTATAAAATACACTTAGAAAGGTACGCAATAAATTGGTTCAAAAGATATTTACAAGCAACAGCCACTAATACAATGGTGATACGACGTGACATCTACAATACAAAATTTTTCCGTAAGCTTCAGCTTTGTTCCAACTCAGGAGAACTGATGTATTCCTAACAATGGCTTTTAGGTTTCCGTCCAATCCGGTACTGTGAAGGAAAGCAAGCCTCCAAACTTAAGGCACATTTTCCGGTAGAGCCCTACAGTTCGTCATTGTGCGTCAATTGGGCGATAAGTCTGTCCTCCTGCCCGGTGTTTTTCAATTTTTGCAGGAGGTACAGATGTATGACAAGATTTAGATTAGGGGTTTGAATAATATCTCTGTAATGTGTGGTGCAGTGGCAACCCGGACCACTGCACTGTGACTGAGGTTGGCGCTAATGACCAAGCTGTCGACGCGCCATTAAGCTTCATCTCCCCCCCCCCCTACAGTTCCCCTAAATTAAATTTCACCTCAACTGATTACCTTTGCCATTACAGTGCTGAGTGAAACTTAGCCGAGTTTCTCAATCCCATCATCATGAACTTGCACTGGATTTTTTTAAAACAAATCAACAAAACATGGGGAAAGTTTTCTTCGTTCCACGTGAGTAACACTCTTTCCCAGTATCAGTATAGCATAAATGCATGCACTCAAACACAATGCAATTTTTGATTACCCATCAAATCATAAGATGACAGGGAAAAATAACTGAACACCACTGACGAACAGCATTTTGTACTTAAGCTTCTTATAAAATGTTAGCAACATTATTACCACATTAATTTTATCGTTCAGTCTGTTTCTTTAATTCGTTATATTTTGGTTGGATACAAGTAAGAGTCTTAAAACGACCAGTACTCTCAAAGAAGGGTGTGCAATGGAATAAAAATGATGAAAAATTTAAAAAAGCCAATAAGGTGCACAAGCTGACAATAAAATGCGACGTTTCGAGTCGCATGAGACTCTTTATCAAGCCGTACTTAGCACTAGGGTATAAGTCGAAAGGTAAACACTGGGCGAACCCACAAAGACTAGCAAAAGAACACAATTAAAAAAAACCTAAGAGTTAACCTAAGCCAGGGTATAAAACCAGGCAATAGGGAGGCCGAACATTACTTCCTGCAAATGCAGGTCGTAAGTGCGGAGTAAATGCAGAAAGTAATGTCTGGAATCCTTATTTTAGTTTTTGTTTTAATTGCGTGCTTTGTTGGTATTTGTGGGTTTGCCTTTTTTTTTGTAACATGTTTCGACTTTCAGCCTAGTGCTAAGTTTGTCTTGATAAAGAGTCGTATCCGACTCGAAACGTCGCATTTTATTGTATGCTTGTGCACCTTATTGGCTTTTTACTGCTCATCATTGTTTTGGTGATTTTTCAACTCTCACAATGGAATACAAATCATGGAGGTGATCGTAAGCATCCGTTTTACACGGATCTTGCATTATTATTACAGACGAGTGCAGCATACTGTTATATCCGTTGTTAGGTTAGGTTAGAACAACTCATGATGAATTACTCTTGAACAATTGCGTGAGTGTGGTGTTTCAGATGTAACTTTTCCGACATGGAGGCTCGTATTACAGATAATCCTTAAGTGCCTTCGTGGGCAACTTTTCCACACTATGAGGTTTCAAATTTCCAAAATTTAGTTTTTTTTTCTTTCCACCCGGCTGTGCATTTCCGGGTTCCTTACTGACCTTATGCTATGAACCAGGCTGGAAGGATATGAAAGGAAGGGCACGCCAACACAGTGGTTATTTCGCCCATACTTTGACAAACAGTGTCTGATTTGGAACTACGGAACAAATACAGCAAAAAAGCTAAAAACAAAAGAGTAGTTGATAAACGTAGAGTGTCGCAAAAGGGATTCTACAACACAGTAGAAAAGGAAGCAGATGCGGCTAATGAACTAAAGAGAACAAATGTCAGGCAAAATGAGAATCTTTGCTTACGTTTATTTAATGACAAGAAAAATGACCAAAAAAATTAACTAAAGTAGGCTCTAGAGCCCAGTCTCCTTAAAGAATATGATGACATTCATTCGATTACTTGTACTATTACGCAGGTTTTTCTGAAAGCATTCCACGTATCCCACAACAAACATGAGTCAGACGAATTAATCACTGTAACCTTCAGGAGCTACGTGTTCACTTCGGTGTTGTTTCGGGGATGATGTTTTATTTATTGCTTGACCTATTTAAGTAATCCTGAATATTTTGACTTGAGAATACACCTTTATTATTTTCTAACAGAAATTAACCATTGGGATGCCAGAAAACCGTAGCCACCAGCCAATCACATCACCTTAACACCGATAAAATGAGTACACGATGTTTTATCACATAAAACCGTCAGCTTTATCCCTCCATGTTGTTTTTATGATGGATTCGTCTGGTTTCCTGGACTGTCTTCCTGGTAAAGCAAATATTGCAGAGCTGCAGAATCTAAACCAATAAATGCTTCCTACGTGATAGTAACGTGAAGCGCATGATTTGGCTTTGCAACAATCAACCTTTGATTGCCATGTTGACAGAACCATCAGTCATCTTTAGCTTACTGCCCAAGCGATTATACCTAATTCGCTAATACTCGCTATACCGTAAATTGGCACTTACATTAAACTTAAATGCGTGAAAATAAATTAATAATAATTGTCATAAAACTTAGCATTGTTACGGATGACCAGAAGTGGTTAACACTCCTTAAACCCTTTGAAACCTTTTGAATATTTTTCTTTTAATGTAAAACATGTCTGTACGTTGGTTGGCGTGCCATGATGAGCACAATGTTCGTTACATTGCGATGGATCGTTGAGGAAGCAAAACTATTTAGGAGACAGTATATTCTCGTTTTAAGTGCTACTCATGCGCAGTTATGTATCGATAAATAATGTTCTCAATCCATCGTTACATTCTGAAGCTGATAAAAACACCTCGCACAAACGCTCTGTAAATTTTTTTATCAGTATAATGTAGTTTTTTACCGATAAATTTTCTCAACCAAGAGTTACTTTCCGCAGCTGAAAAAAAACCGAGCGTTTGCGAGAGGTGTTTTTATCAGCTTGGGAATGTAACGAGTGGTTCAGAAAATTTATCGATACTTAAACTACGCTCGAGTTATATTTGAAGCGAGAATATACCGTCTCCCTTAAACATCAAGTTTAAAATGAAACTTCAACTTGCACAACACAGCCTAGTTGTATTGCATTGGTTTCTCACTTGAATTCACAATTCTTGTTTACACGAAATGATAAAAGCGCACAAATGTTGCTCGATGCAGTCACTGGTTCGTTTAGTATCTGTAGGAATCCTATTTTCTACTGTCGTCTCCATAAATAATGTAATTTTGTTTCCCCCAACAATCTATCACGAACTTAAGCGAAACCGAAAGTAATTCCCTGTGAAAGCAGACAACTGTTAGAACGCTTCAAAGGAAGTAAATAAGTGTTTTATTTTTGATCAAAGTGTTGCTTATATATTTAAAATAGATTATGATCCGTAACAATACTAAGTTTTACGATAATTGTTCCTAATTTATTTCAACTATTTTCGGTTAAATCAAGTACCGTATATTATTACGGCAGTGGGATTGCCTCGATCGCCATGCTTCTCATGGTATCGGCGATAGGCCTAACCAGAACGGCGTAACGCGCTTCGGTGGACAGCTGACTTCTGTTACTATGGTTACCAAAGATTAAACGCACATCAACGAGATGTTAAATAATGTGTCACTTGACTGTCAGGTATACGTCGTATACGCTTAGAAATTGATTTAGACCTACCAAATGCAGTTCTTTCATACTTTGTTTATGCGGTGTAAGCCACGGTACAAGACGAGTCGAACGTTAATTCAAGATGGAGGGGTGACGCCGATAGTTTAATCTGATAAAATACCGTGTGGTCGTTTAATCGCTGTTAAGGAGGCAAGATTGGCTTGTGGTCGCAGTTTATTGGCTTCTCATTGGTTAATTGTTGTTATACTATTATGAAGGTATATTCTCAACAAAAAACTACGCCTCGTTACATTACTACTGTATAACTAAATGCAGATGCAAACCGATTTACGTTGTCTTTTGGACTTATATGTCAGACTGCCTGAACGGGGAATCGAACACAGGACCTTTGAAATCAAAGTCCGAGGTCCTACCACTAAACATAGAGTCTGGCTCAGCGGTAGGACCTCAGCCTTTGATTTCAAAAGTCGTGGGTTCGATTCCCCGCTCAGGCAGTCTGAAATATAAGTCCAAAAAGCAACGTAAAGAAGTTTGGATCCGTATTTAGTTAACCAATTTCGAGCCCATTGGCTTTCCATCCCGTTTGACTACTGAGTAACAATTGGCTAGCATTTTTGGTGCAATTTGCTTATAAGTGGTAAGAATGTTTCTACCGAAATCTCCACTACCGAGTAACTAGGTACATTCACCTTGAAGGTACAATCTCCATTTGAAGTTACATTCACCTGTCATCTCCATAACCAATCTGTTGATGTGGTCTGAGAATTGGCAGCTACCATTGTCAAGAGAATAATATCAGCTTCTCTATTGGGAAAGAACACATCCCTTTAAGTATAATATTGATATATCGGTACTGAACCTATGGGATCAAGAAAATACCTAAGGGTATTTTGCCAGTCAGAGTTAAAACACTCTTCCTATTTCAACTACATATTCATGAGGGCAAACCGACAATCTGAAATCGTAAGTAGACGTTTTGGGCCGTGCAATGTTCAATCGTTTTGTGGGTATACGAGGTTTACGTGCGTTAAAGAACATCAATCAGATCGAATCAGTCCAGCGGAGGTATACTAAGATTGAGACGTGGGGATGGCTAAAAGTTGGGTGGTGGTGAGGGGGTGGGGGTGGGTTAAACCAGATTTGCCGACATATTCAATTTACCAACTTGTTCAATTTTCAGGTCTATATATTCAATTTTTCAAAGCTTTGCATGTTCCTACTGACTGTTGTAGTTTTCTCATATACATGCTCAGCTCAGTTTACCGTGATAAAGCAGGCATTCACTCAGTCAATAAGCAACTATAACACGCATGTGCAGTGCTACATTTGAGTGGGTTGTAAATTCTGCAGTTAAATCTAGTTATTGCCAATCGTAGTTTTTTAGAAGTGTAATAGTGTAATTTTGGCAAGGGGTATGACCATTTTGTTTCCCCATAGGGAAAAAAATACAAATTATTACTTAAGTTTTACTGACATCTTGCTGCCTGTCGAAACATTAAATGGGTGCACCAATCCCTCACTTGCAGTAACGATATTACGTAGCACGCCCTTCTCTGAAAAATAAATACTTAAGTACCTTCTGTTACTACTCATGTCCAATTAGTGACTGTTTCAGTCCATTAAATTCGGCATAAATTTTCAGCCCTTAATTTCAACATTAAGCACATAACATAATGCTTTCGTTACAAAACGAACATTGAAGAGATATACTTACAAGCATACAGTATGAACCCATTGTGCATGAAATTGTTAGCAATAAAGATGATTGAAAATTTAACTGCATGAAAGTTGCCCAATTATCATTCTTACAAATCAAAGCTTCCAGATTATTTCCACCATTATGAAGTAATTATTATATGTTATTAAATGCGTTCTGTAATTTTAAGTACATTAAAGCAGTGTGGGTACTACATCAAGCGATTGAGGCTTGATGGTGCATTGACAGCTAGGTCGTTAGTGCTAACCTCAGTGGTCCGGGTTTCGGCAGGACTTCACTTTCAAGTTTTCGACTTTGATTCCTGCCTCGGTCAGGATGATCATTTGATGATGGCAAAAATCTTCAGCGCAAAGTTTCCAAGAAAAAAAATCAATAATATTTTTGGCCGTATTAATATTTAGCAATATTTAGAAATATTTAGTAATAATACCACAAGAGTAGAGTTTAATAGTGATCATTTTTCTTCTACACGAACTGTAAATATTCTCAGTGATAATACCTTGCTAATTTCCTTACCCTTCCTCGTTGATGTGGTAGTAAAAAACAACCAAAGAGTAAAAACATTTCAGGTGTTACAGCTCTTTGTAAACATTTGAGCTCAGATGTAAACTGTAAAATACATAAGATTTCATTGTTCTATTTTCTAAACTCGATTATTATTGCACCTTATGGTAGAAAAATCCACAAATACTCAGTCAGAATTGATGAGGGAGGCTCTGCGTCCGCTTTCGAATTCTGCTACTATTCAT
>JAHWFP010188071.1:0-60444 GCA_023313725.1 Lithobius niger | reverse complement strand
AAGTCATAAGGATGCAAGGTTCCATGCTAAAAACTAAAACCAAATAAAATAAAAGTCAGCACAATTCAAAAGAATGGGCCAACAGTCACACCTAACTTACCCAAGTCTGCTGGTCGAATGAGAGAGAATTCGGTCGGCTATGCTCTAAATAGTGGGTCCCTGGATTTTGATTGGTGGAAATGTGTTGATGCCAGCGTCATTGGATAACTTAATGTAGTCTTGGAGGTGATTGGCTGTAGGTATTAAGTGATTATGAACAGGTGGTTTGGTTAAATGAATACAAAGTGTTTTCAAATTTTCGCGTGTTTTGGTGTGAGGAATTTGAAATAAAATTTTTGTCTGCGAAACGTCGTGATTTCGTTGTTTCACCAGCACTTAATGGCTGCTCTGTATGTGTTTTTAATAACTAAAGTGCTTTTTATCTTTCTGCTTTTTGTTTTCGTTGTTCTATTGTAACAAAATGATTATTGCCGGCTATCATTGTCAGTCTGTGCTGGAACTCATTCCTACGGTTAATTTTGGTTGCGCACACAGTATAAGAACAAGGCCATCACCTGGTCTACCTAAAATCGTGTATTTAGGCTTCTTTACCCAAGTTCTCCTACTGCATGGTTTTGAAGGCAATCGTTTTTATTTGTTTAAGTCCAGTGTTTAATTTAAAGATGGGTACAAGCTGCTTCTAAATAAAATGAATCAGGTTTTGGGGCAACCACAGAAGTATACGCATATATTTTTTTTTATAGATTTGTAGTCCTCCCCTACCTTAATATTCGAGGTTTAAGTACTACAAATACAGGCTGCTTGAGTCGTAACTAAGGATCTAACGACACAACCTTTTGCCGATCCCATCCATTTCGATATCGAGCCTTACCATTTTTAACAATTTTTGCGTGTTTCATATTTTTCACCTTACTCAAACACTGTGGTTGTACCCTTGTAATACCACTAACACTCTGATATCTGACCAATCTCCGGTACTGTTCCATTCCCTACCACTAATTAAAAAAGTTTCTCTTAAACTATTAGTCTAAGTTTAAATGAAATTTTTCACAAACTACATTTGACTATTTTTGTTGTACTTGGCTGGTGTATAATTATATATACATACCAATTGTTTTTAAATTACCAGTTAAAACGTTATAACTTATAAATCTGAAATTATAAACCAGCCAGGAAGGTCTTTCTCAACTCCGCAAATTTGAAATTCAGTAAACCGCTTTTCTTTGTCTCGTTTGGCTACAGATAACAAAAATCCTAGCATTTCATGTTACTGCTCTTTGATGTCGATATTGGTCTGGATACAATAAAATCAGCCGAAGGAGAAGACGATGTCAACATTTTAATTTTTCATATTAGAATACGTTGTCACTTTAATCATCATTAAAATTTAAAATGTAGGCATTACATCTTCAATCACTCCAAATATCCTAAAGTTTAACATTGTCCGTCAGTTATAAGGATGCCCATCAGGATCCTGCCCTGGAGACTGAGTAGCCGGATGAATAAACAACAAAAAATTCAGCTATTTTGACTGGTTTCAAATATATCTTTTATAACTTTTCATTTTTGTATCTTTCCAGACAATAAAAAAGAAGTAACAATGGAACAAAAATGAATATAATATTTCGCAGCAAAAATTGAATATCAATTTATGGCCAAACTGAACGTTTTAGATTTAAAAAAAGTTCTTTTCAGTTATAGTTTACGAGCTAAGCAATTGAAATAGTGTAAAACTTGTACTTTAAATCAATCAAGACAGACTTGTTTGAATTTTCAACGATCCAGTCTGTTGACATTACAATGGCAAACTTTACAGGCCTATTTGTTATGCCACTCTTCATTTGATAAAGGTTTCAGACAAGAGAAACTTGTTATAACATAAATTTCTACCACAACTTGTTACCACTGAAACAAATGTGAGAATTTTATCGTCCACAAATGAAGAAAATTACCAAGTTCGTCTTTTCGTTTCATGCCAATTTGATCTTTCGTGCGGTTTTGCAACTCAATGATAAACTGTTTATCAAATTCAGGTTTCACTAACCAATTAGATCACACTTCAAACACTTTCCTGAAAAAATATTTCTTCCCGCAAAATTGTTGTCTATAAAACTACAAATGTTAATATCGTGCCATTCTTTTGTTTCTAGGAGCTCGTGCTGCTCGGAGTGTTCGTCGCCTTGATTCAGCAGCAAGTGCCAGTGCTTTTGCAAGTGCTGATGTCAGCGTATCACTGTTTGAAGAAGGGCCAATTGGATCGAGACAGTTGGGCCAGAGTTTCAGTGCCAAAAGCAGCAGCAGTGCTATGACCAGCAATAGTATATCTACTGTAAGGCGAAGGAAAAAGAAAAAGAGGGTAGCTGGAAACCAATATGGCCACACGAAAAGAGCCCTATTGGACGGAATACTCCCCGAATCCGTACAAGGCGATGGTAGGATAGATGCAACTGAGTACAATGAACAAAACAGCAGTGGAAATACGGGGGATATCAACATTGATAAAAGTACTAATATAGTTAAAGGGGATACAGTTACAACCAATATCAACAATGCCGGAAACACTAATATTGTCAACCCTCAATACGAAGAATATGAAGACGAGGATGAGGACGAGGATGAGGATAAGGAAGAGGAAAAGGAAAATGAAGAGAACGAGGATGAGGAACCGGAAGCGGAAGAGGACGTGCAAGAGGAACAAAAAGAAGTATTAAAAGCAGAACTAGCAGAGACTAGCAAAAAGAAGAAAAGGAGAAACCTTTAATAACTCTCGTTGAAGTAAGACCTGAGAAGCTGCTAGTAAGTAGATGTCTTACCCCAATTTAGATTTAGATTTAGATTAGGGGTTTGGATAACATCTCTGTAATGTGTGGTGCAGTGGCAACCCGGACCACTGCACTGTGACTGAGGTTGGCGCTAATGACCAAGTTGTCGACGCGCCATTATGCCTCAATCCCCCCCTTGCCTTACCCCAATTCGTATAGCTCTTTTTTTTTATCACGTTTTAAATACTTACTTTTTTGAAGCGTGGGAGGAGCCCATTACGTTAACTACTTGCCCTTCACAATTGTTCGTAATTTACCCACTTCGCTTGCTTACTCCGCATGTATGTGGTCATGCATCGTTGGTCCCGGTGCATTGATAGCCTGTAAGGGTTTGTAAAAAGTATTCCCCCCCTTTTTTGTCACCATGTTGTTTACGTGACTGTTTCTTGTTGTTGTGTTGTTAATCGCATTGTTGTTCATGAGGTTCATTAGTGCTGAACGTGGAACTGTCTAGACAAGGGCAGTATGAGTATCATTAGTTCCACTGTTCTTAAAAGTGTGGTAAAATAGTCCCTTGTTCCCTATTGTGCAACAGTTAGTAGTCAGCAGCAAAGGATCTGCCACCAAGCAATCGCATGAAGCAACCATTTACGTTGAAAAAATTGAAAGCAGCAATCCGCCATGGTAATAATGGGAGCATCTTCTGAAATTGAAGCAGCTCATTTTTTGAACGAATGTAAGCGTGGCGGCATGGCAGCATTTAGAGTTTACGATTTTATTCTGCCTTCTATTCAAACTGTAATCAGTTCTTTACAAGAAATTTGAACCTTATGGAGATAGGCCCGACTGGCTTTCTTCTCTGAACACAAAACCGTGCATTGTACTAAACGCAACTCATAGAGAAGCCGATGTCGACATAGGCATCACCATCAACACATTAAAATCATATAATGTGCGTGCATGCACGTGTGCGTTTAACTCTACTCCTCTTGAACCAAGGCACCTACAAAGATCGGAGTAGGACCAAGTGATAGATAATTAAATTGAGCAACCGTTTGTCCTATATTTGAGGAGGTTGCGGGTTGCGTTCAAAATGGGCCACATCCACAAAACCTGAAGTAGTAAAAATCTCCGTTTTCTTGCCAGATTTCAAAAACATTTTGATTGCAACATGATTTTAGAAATACCTATAACTGAAAGGAGCTGGCTCATTATGAACATTTCGGTTGTGTAGTGGGTGAGTAATGCCCTCTAGCGCCAAAAAAAGCACTTATCTCGTTTTTTTTGCCTGAGCGGATATGACCCATTTTGAACGCAACCTCCTATTATTATTTTATTCGCTGTAACTTAATTTTATAACCCTGAAATAGGCGGGGGGAAATGAAAAAAAAACCGTTCTAGCTTTTTTTACCCTCATTACGTTTCTTCATGACGCCTTAATTTGTTTATTCAGGAATGATAAGCTTGGCTAAGGCGTCATGAAGAAACGCAATGAGGATAAAAAAACTAGGCCGTTATTTTTGTATTTCCCCCGCCTATCGGCAAAGGTTTTATCAGCAAAAGTTTTATCAGCAAATAGTTTTATCAGCAAAAGTTTATTCAGGAATGATAAGTTTGGCATTTACTTTTGCTGATAAAACTATTACATCATGAGCAGTCATGAAATGCAGGCGTGCTTAGGCATGCTAAGACGGCTTAAGCATGCTTAGGTAGCCACTCATTCAGTTTTAAAACTTAATGCCGGATAAAAAAAAATTGATCTGCTTGGTCTGCTCTAATTAAAATTTATTTGACTTCCTATCTTGACTTACCATTTTTTAAAAGTAGGAGTCTGTCCTGCTGTCCGGAATTTTGTTTTGTAGCAGGCACAGATGTGTGATAAAGTCTAGATTTGGGGTTTGCTTAACATTTCGGTAATGTGTGGCGCAGTGGCAACCCAACCACTGCAATGTGACTTAGGCTGAAGTTAATGACGTATCTGTCGACGCGCCATTAAACCTCAGTCCCCCCCCCATATTATGTAAAGCAATTAACTTGTTCATTTTATTTTCATAAAGTTAACTTGTCTTAATTTCTTTGGCGATGCTAGGTAACATAAGTTTAAAGACTCGTTGTCACAAACAGAAAATCTTTATAATGTTTCATGACTGACATCTTTTTGCGGCAGTGATATCATTAATCTTTACTGCTAGCTCCCATGTGCACAAGGACGTACCATATCTTCATTCAATAATTAAAGAGAGATGTGTTTGTTTGTTGATTTAAATGAAATGTCATTTGGTATTTCTTCGCTTGATCGAAGGAAGTCCTAGATTCTGGACACTTTCATCTGGTGATAACCTGCTGCTAAGCATGCGAGAGCTCGTGGGGCCAGCCGCTCAGTCCATTTACAAAGACACCCTCTGGTGGTAATCATTAAAAGCAACTGGTAATTTTACACAGATATTTACTATTGGTAGGCAAAACGTGGAGTTAATCATATAACCAGTCCTGGAGCATAGCGCTTTGTGTTTGGTTGCACAAGTTGTGAGAAAGAGCGTGACTGGGTTCAGAAAGGGATCCCATGGTGAAAAAAGATTTATTTATTCTAGTCTAATAGAAATTCGTGTTTTCATGACGTTTTAGGCAAAATATTGCGAAACTGTACATCACCTAATTAGGAGAAAATTAGTACCCAATGCCGTACTACTACCAGTAACGTCCGTTACCTGACCAGCTTCAGTTAATCAAAAGTAGTCAAGTGTGTAACTCAAACGCTAATTAGTCTTTACACTTGGTAGCTTAAAATCTGTAAATTAGAGCAGTGGATCAAATTTTTAATGCAAACTAAATTTTCATTCAAGTTAGTTACGAATCAGAGAGGTGATGCGTAGTTGGTTAGTGCATTAATAAGGCTACTTCCTATAGGATAGTATCCGATGTGGGTGACTTCGAAACGGGTGTCTGCCTTTGTACAAACATGCGTATATGCAGACTTGTGAGCTTGTCCCACACAAGGTCGTCCCACGCACTCGTTTATGATAAGCGGATGAGTAGGATAAAACCTCACAAATAAAAAGAAATTATGGAATAAAAATGTCAGCGTGCATCAGGTGCTTCTTAAAAATCCTATTCATTTTAACAGTTGAGCAGCCTGTAAAGAATAATATCTTTAAGTCATAATCAATATTGTTAAGAGTTATACTTTAACTAAATTACAAGGTACAGAACTGGGCTTCTTATAGGAGATTCATCTGTCCCAGCAAGAAGTTAGCTACTAATAATACCATGCAAGCACAGCAAAGAAGACACCTTTCATAAATTTTGAATTAAACACAAAAACAACACACCGCAGTTAATGTATACAATTTTACAGTTATGCATCCAGTGCATTTCCTTTTAGGCCATCTGTATTTTTTGTACACTACCTTCAACTGGCACAGAGAATGTACCTTCAGTTACGTTTTACCATTTTGTATATAGTTTGTAAGGTTTTGGAGTTTTATACCCATTCGAGCATTTAAAGCCTGGGTCTGGATACACATACTCACAGGTAGACTAATACATCTCAGAGTGATACAGATCAAATCATTTCATGCAATTGTATGAACTGATTTCACCAGTTCGACCACACGAGCCCAGTTTTGTCTGGGAGGCTGTCGATCTCTCTTGTTTGGCACTAACGACCTAGCTGTCCACGCGCCATTAGGTCTGAATTCCTCCTCTCTTATTATGGTGTGACTTTTATACTTTTATTTACAAATTTTGCTACCTATAAACGGATCTGATTTTTTGCTAAAACTTCCCGCTTCCTCGTTCTTGATTTTTTAGCACTCTGTGGCTGTAAATGCTCCGAATTATCATTATCAGTGCTTCATTTAATGTACGTTTCGTGTAACCAGGGTACAAATACAGGTGGAAATTGCGAGATTTTTTAAATAAAAGTATTGTGGTGGATACAACCCTGTTGAACTGACGCTATTACTGAAAAAGTTCTCTCGTGTATGCATACACGAGCCGAATTCTGTATGTATGTATGTGTAATTCTACTTGCATGAGTATATTTGTTGTCTGCAACAGTCCGCTTTATAATTTTAATCTTCCTACTATTTAGCGCCATGAATTGCCCAAAGAGGGAAGAGGCCCGAAGAGGGCCATGCCCGAAGAATCTAGAAGAAACATTTGGGACATCTTATTGAAGTTGTTGTTAATGTCGTAGTGATTTCACTGAGCGGATCAATATGACAATTAACGGTAATAAATAATGTTCACGCAACAAAAACAATTAAAATCTATTGTAGACTAGACAGGATTACACCTGAAGACTTGTTCCGTATTTCAAAAAAATTTCAACAAAGAAGGAAAAGTATTAACTTACTACCATTTCAAATACATAGTGTCATTAATTACTTCTAATTTGTTTCGAATCTATGTAAAGCATACTGCATTTTTTGGCTTGGCATCACGAAACAGGTCAACATTTCCAATAAACTGGTAAATACTTATTCGTTTGACTTGTCTCTTTTACTGTAAAATGCATGTAAGTTCAACTGACATCCAGTAGTTGTTATCCGATTGTGGGTCGTGGTGTGTAGGCACTGCAGAATGCTATGCTAGGGAATTCTCGGCAGAGGAAAATATCCAACCTAGTTAGTACCCTACGATAAGGTTTCCCAATCAGTTCTCTTAAGGGAACTTTCGCCACAGAATGTTGTGTAGAAACGTGATCGGTCGTTGCGACCAAGCATCAGCACTGGTAGCAATCGTCCATGTTGAAATGTTTTAAAATTATATCTATGTCATGAGTTTGATTGAGCACAAAGGCTGCAAATTCTGTCTTGTAAAACTGGATTTCGCATATGAACTTTACTGGTCCAAATAGCCATATTTAAAAGACTAGAAGTCAACAACTTGTGGTGCTGCTTGGGGACGAGGTAAGTGCTGCACCGTAGCCTACATATGAAGAAGACCCACGCGTCAGACTTTCAACGTACATGCCATTTTTCGACATTTTTTCTGCAAAACGCACGTACCACTAATGCCCTGATTGCTTTAAGGTGTAAAGGCTTTGTATGATTTTACATACTTACTTTTCTTACCCGGTATTCAAAACTTGAACAAAATCCTTACTCCTGAACTTCAAAATACTTTCAGCATTGAATTTTGTTTACATGTCAGTTTTTTGGTAACTGGTGTTATTATTTTATCACTTTTCTGTTGTTGGATTATGTAGTCAAATAATTTTTTTTAAACACAAATTGGGATTTTCTGCCCTATACAGTAGACGAAGAGAGGGAAAATAATTTACAGGTTGGTTTTCTTATTTGCCAAACATATTAACCTGATAATTTTGCGTTACATTGTCCCCAATGTGATGTCTTCCTGGAGGTTTGTCGGTTGCATGTAGCGGCCTGCTTGCATGTCCCTACTGCACCTGCGCGACGCAGTCCTACTCTATATGTATAACTCCTTCCACAAGTACTGCAGAAAGCCGAAGAAAGCCAAAGCCTCTTCCTCCTAATAAGCCCCTTTTGGCCGTCGGCACCATGGTTCCCTCACCGTCTGTCAGTACTAGTCGACACTCCAAGAAGCCTCCCTTTAAGCGAGAGCGTGGCCGGTTCGGCATTCATTTTCCTCTTGAGGTTCCTACGCATCACCTCGCTGTTCGTTCTCCCGCCTTTCGTCAGGAATTTGGATTTCCCTTCATCCGCAAGATGGCCACCGCCAAAGAAGCCTCCGCTCTCGACGTGATCGTGCCCATCGCTCTGACTTCGGATGCTGTCCTCTCACCTGTTCACCCGTCTTTCGTCCATGACGACCGCTGGGCACCTGACCTAGACCGGGACGCCTATGCCAATGATGAAAACGATTCACCGCTTCAAAAAGGTCAACGGACTCCTCCTCCTACCGACCTTTCGGCCTTGGAAGAAGCCCTTCGCCTTGCCAAAGAAACATTCCGCGAAGCTAAACGCAAGTATCGTCAAGCTTCAGCTGCGTTGGACCACCAACCTCGTACGAATTTTCCACTCGACCTTTCGTCCAAGTCCTCTCGCAGAGACCACAGCATTACCTGCAGTGAAGCGCACAACCTATAGTTGGCTCAGTCTTTCGCCAGTACGCAAAATCATCATATTTTGCCCCATATTTAGTGTGAGTAATACGGCATAAAGATCTTATAATTCGTTGCCATCACCGGTTAATACACACGAAAAGATTGTGTAAATAAGTCACTGTCGTCTCAGAAGAACGGATGTGCGCGGATTGAACGAGCACATAACAGAGCATGCCCATGTTCGCTCATAACAAACCTTTTCAACGTGAAGAAATTATTCTCACCGTATGTGAACTGTAGGTATTCTAAGGAATGCGACGTACGAACTATAAGTAATAATGGCAATTGTCTTGCATTCTCCGCTGTATAATTAGTACATTGACATTGTGATGTCTGGAGATCAAAAAAAGTATGATGTATGAATCAATGCCAATGGAGTGAGCGTAGTTGACGATATGACTGGCTTAATAACAATTATGGTGGCAAATTATTTTTTCTTATTTTGATGATCGTACGTCATGTAAAGCAAAGTAAAGGCTGTGTAGAGTTGGTCAAAGTGGCGGGTTAAAAAAAAATACTCGGGGGGGTGGGGGGAAGCCCTATAAAGCTCCCTGCGTTCCGAAAATTCTGAGGACCTTTTTTTTTTAGCTAGCTGAAACTACTAGTAACGTTCTTTTATTAGTTCTATTTAGCTACGATGCCTGAGAATGAAGGCCTTTTTACCGTGAAGGCCCTTATACATCAAAGGCCCGGGCCGGGGGGCATCCCCCTGCTACCTCCGTTAAATCCGCCCCTGGTTGGCCATGGCCACTGCAAACCAGAAAAGACCTGTCTAGAGCGAAAGGTTTCCGCATGTTTTAAAGCTGAACCAAATCTGATGAGTGTTTTGAGGCCATTGTCACGTAAAACATACATCGCGATGTACGCACTTGGAAAAATAAAATGAAAAGTAAATCCAAGGATGAACAGTGATCTGTATGAGAGTTACATGGGAATCCGAGAGAAGTGAGCCAACCCAGCTAAATGGTCAGGGCTGTGGTCTCCGAGCCAAAAGGACGTGATATGAGTTAGTGCTGCCAACTTGCGTTGTGAGCATTATGGGAATTCAAACACAAATAATAACACTCCAACCTGGCATCAGAGAGTTCATGCAAATTTCAAGTCTAACCACGACCTGATAAGTTGTTTGAGACTACAGCTCCACACAAACAGACAGACAGGATGAAAGTTTACTAAACAAAATCTTGAGTAATAATAATGGTTTGAGTTTGATAAAAACCGATTGTTTTTTTTAATATTGTTGTTTGTTATTTTAGTATTCGTTTTACATTTTAAATAAATTTACATATTGAGCGGCTTCTATGCTTTTCACTGAATAAAAACAAAATTATAATCATTTTATTAAAAGATAAGCACAGTATAAAAAAAACAAGATTTTTCATACATGCACAGAAACTAAATGTAGCTAGTAGCATTAAAAATTGTTTGAGCATATACAATACGATGAAAAACTTGAAAAAACTTAATGCTCTAAAGGAACAGACACAAAAAAAGATATGCAAGCCATCAGCCTCGCACTAATAGTGTAAAAAAAAATCTCTGGCGTCCCAAACCACAAGATGGAGATTCTGTTACACGTAAATAAGTAAAAAGACATGAATTGCTATGAATTATATAAAGGAACTATGTATTGGAAAAAAGCCGTAGCAAACCTCATGCCAAAAAAATAACATAGTACAGTAAGAAAATTACTGAATTACTGAGTATTGATTGATTTAGGTCCCCCGCCCTGAATTGAGTTAAAATTAGATCGTGCGGCCAGTGGTCATCACGGCCAAAAAACACGGCGACGTTCCGCGCAGCCACGTCCGTTTTTCATTGATAATTCTGGATCACGTGGTGAAAAATGAACACGGAGCAAGTATGGTCGCTCTGTGATCGCCTGCACGCCGTCCGTGATCATAGTGGCCAGTGCAACTGGCTTGCCGTAGCGGCCAAGTGTGCGATGCTACATATACTGTAAGAATTCTCGTTGGCCGCAGCGACCTGGTTGCATGGCTTGGTTGCTTAGTGCGTGGGGCCCTATTCCCTCTCCGTTGCATAATATCTCTGTAATGTGTGGTGCAGTGGCAACCCGGACCACTGCACTGTGACTGAGGTTGGCGCTAATGACCAAGCTGTCGACGCGCCATTAAGCCTCATCCCCCCCCTCTCCGTTGCATATGGCCGAGCCCTTCATCCATTGCTGTAACCTTCATAACGGGCGCAGTAAGTTATCTTCATATCAGTGAACAAGTGGCCATATCGATAAAGATTGTATGGTAGTGGATCGGGTGATGAACTGGTACGCCGGTTCGAATCTGGGTCACGTCACTTGAAGAAAACTTAAGAGCATGAAGGAGTATTACTATATTACGTTATTTCTAGTGTATGATTTTCGCTGTTAGCTTATTTTCAACTTAACTTCCTTTTACACGTGTTACTACGATGCTGATGACTTACATATCATTTTCTTGTATCTGTAAACCTTTTGAGTAATAGGTTTTTTTAAGGCTTTTATCCTTGGAGATATTTCAGATATTTCACTCTTGGAACTAAACTGTGCTTAATACTTACTCTACTATAGGAGAATTTAAACACAGTTGGTAGAACGTGTGTTTTTTTGTCAGCAAATAGCGACGACTCAATTGCGAGATAACGGCGATAATCTCAACAACAATAGCAAGCTCAACACGAACAATAGAAACAACAAGGACAACAACACCACGTGAAAGTAACTCGGTAACTTTACCGAGACCATGGGACTTGTTAATACCAACAGTTTAACAATGAAAGTTGAAAATCGGTTCACCTGTTCCATTTCCAGGTGATGGCAAAGACTCCGAACAAAAGCAACAATAACAACAAAAACATTGTAGTCACGCGTTAAATAAAATAGTGTTTAAAATGCCCTGATACATACCTACATTTTAAGATGGAAAAATTGAAACAATCGATTAATTGGTTCGGTCTGTTAGTCAGAGCAAAATTGTCCTCACTCTTTATTGCATAAAACAGGCTCTCTGTTAGGGGATGTAGATACCTTATTTTACTAAAGATATGTATCACTCGTACTAAGATAAATCTAGTAATGCTACCGTGAGAGTATGAACCACAGTGCCACCATAAGTGATTACGATTACACTGCTACCATACATGAGTCACACTCTTGACACCATAGAGTATATAGCACTTTTACACTGCTACCACAGAGAACCTTTCTCCTACCATAATTGTCCGGACATGACAGCGTGTGAAGCGTTGGTCAAGGCTACGACGTTGACCTATTCCAGACTCACACCGCTGTGAGGGTGGATACGTTCCACAACGATGCTGGTCGATGCCACAGTCTTGTAGGGGCAGAGCTAACATTGGAAGTGTACCAAAGAGAACACTCCGAGCAGGACTAGGTCACACACGGAAAAATCTGGTGATAGAAAAAGGAACATTCAGTCTATGGTCTTGATGAATTGTGGGTTTTTTTGCCTTTTCCAACCTCGATAGACCATTGATATCCAGGATAGTTCCCGTCTCCATACATTTTATACACAAGAGGACAATCGCTTCAGGAACCGCATCTCTGTAGCACCACAACTAGCGTGCCTTCTTAAGAGGTCGACTTGCAACATTCTTGCAGAGGCGAAGCTGATGTTTCCTTATTACGAGGTAAATACCTGGTCACAATTCTCAGAATGACAATTCCTGGTCTCAGGAAATGTTGCTACTCCTCACAGTCATTGAATAGATTTGGCCTCCATAAGTAGGGTTAAGTCCTAAAAGGAAATATGGCGTCACTTCTTGTACAGAGTTTTTGTGACGGAGAATAAAGAAGGAAGACAACAATTCTCAAAGGAGGAAACAATAATCTCAAACTACAAACGTACAAAAAGAATTACGTACTTTGCCAGAATGTCCGGCATGGAATCCTTCTATCCCTACCGCCTCACATAGCGAAATTTATTCACTCCCAACATTCTCCCAACATTTTCCTCCAAAAACTTGAGCTTAACAGCTAAAGGACACGTCCGTCTAACTCCCACCTCACCTACACAAACTAAAATGGAATGACATTCATTCATATTGATATACTGATTACCGTATCTCTTGAAACAGTTTTCACAAACCCAATATAAGCAACAGAATAACGTTTTAATTAAATAAGAGTTCGCTAGATGTCCCAATCGTAGTATAAATTATTTGTTGATGAGTAAGTCACGGTTACCGAGTTTTATACCATAGCTGCTATGATTGGCCACTCTCGTGCGAATCATCGCATCTGTGGCGTAATACTCGGTAACCATGAGTTTCTCGCCAATAGCTATTACCAAATATTCAATTAAAATTACAATTGCTACCTTCTTACCAAGGTACTAAGCACCAAGGCTAGAAAATAACTGCCAACCATTTTGACAGAAATGACACAACAACATTTTTTATGCACATTTCCGTGGAGACTTTATTAAATTCCCCCTCATGTCACAATGGAGACTCGTTTTTTTAAGGCATGCAGCCAGAAATACACCACAGGTTTTAAATGCAATCTTTTTATTCTTTGGCAGCAGCGTTCTTGGTTCTAACAGTAAGTCGACCTCAACTGTCATGCGATCCTTTATACGTAATATAATTCATGGCCCATTAACTACAACCAGTGTTGCGTAGACTTGCAGTTCAAGCAAATCAGGATGATTCCCTTTCACCCCGTAAGCAAATGAATGGTAATCTGATGTTGGGTTTGGGAATTTATTGAACAACGTGTCTGGAAAAAAAGCTTTATTTGCTACTTACTGCGGTTCCCATATTGGTTCCTATCTCTACTTCCATACTTACACAATTTTAATCAGAATTCATATTAAAATTATTCTGAAACTGTGTAACTGATTTAGAAAGTGTCCAGAATTCTGACCACTTTCAAAATGATCAGGTTAGTTATTGTCTGTCGAAAAGTTTCATTTCAGTTTTCGAAAACTTTGTATATTACACCAAGACAGAATACTTAAGGTTTACACAATACTTTTTAGTACAAAAGAAAATAAACATAGTTGGCATATGTTTTGTCATGTGCACAGGTCTTGAAGGAGGCATGCCGTGGAGTTCAACGGAGTGGGGAATAGCCCAGAGTAAGTAATTTTCTGGAAACAATATCACGACCGAACTTTATAAAAATTTCCTGCAACATGCAATTAATTGGACATAACAGTATTTATACTGGAAAAGGGAATGGAATATGTATAATAGTCGCTTACTCTTTGCTATAACAAAGGCTGCAATCTATGCCGAATATCTCGAAAATTAGTAAAAACAAAAACGTACAAACTTTCAAGCACACGTAAATACTCTTACATTTTGTTTTATATAAAGGAACTGGAAATCAGCCTTAACCATATGTTAGAAATATTAGGCAATACAAAAGATGATCTTTGAATTGCAAATTTTTTCATAGAAATTTTTTAGAAATTGTCATAGAAATTCTGATAGAATTTCTATAACAATAGGTTATAGAAAGCTGCAGTGGTATTCTTCTGCTTATTAAAATCAGTAACCATTTAGCACATAATTTGTGTAAGTTTTTAAAGGTGTTTCAATGAAATCCTCTTCAGAACAGCAAACTTGTTCAAATTTATTGTATTATGTTCCTAAACACACATGCAGCAGACTTGCCACAAATAATTCTAGTATGTTCCTAAAGACTCATGCAGCAGACATGCCAGAAATAATTCTAGTATGCCCTAATATAAAAGTAGTACTGCCATGTTGTAATTCAAGTTCTTTCTCTTTGACATGAAGCGAGTTCTCACTACTCAAGCAATGCTGACCATACTAATTTAAGAAGTTATTGTCAGCATAGGTGGTGACGTTGTTGCCATACTTTCAGCATAAAGTCGAGTTATGTCATAACCCACCATGTATGTTTGATGCTGCGTTCGAATTGATGTGTAATAGATATGTCAAATACACACTAAAACACTACTCGAATCCTATCATTTTTAATGGTTAGAATGTGGGCCACCAATTAAAGATTTTATCAGTAGCGACGACTATGAAGAATGCAAGGAGTGACTGTAGCTTTTACAGAAGATAATGCTACTAATGTCTAAGAAAGACCATTTGTGAGCAAATACTGCGAATAAGCAGGGTTTTATTAGTATGCTTCTTACCTATCTATCCAATAGGATGTTCTGATCAAAAGTATCAAAAGCTTTTTGCAGGTCGATGAAAAATGCTCCCACATATTTTTTTCGTATAATGCTTTGGTATTTTCTCATGTACTTTTATTAGTAGATTTATTGTGCTCTTTTTTTAATGTATCCACATTGAATTTTATTTAGTAACTTACATTTTTTTCAAGAACTTGTTAACTTTATTAAAAATCTTTCGATTATTTTGTCTGTTATTTATAGTAGTGATGTTGACCTACAGTTATTACTGTACTGCACTGCACTGTGACTGAGGTTGGCGCCAATGACCAAGCTGTCGACGCGCCATTAAGCCTCATCTCCCTCCCCCCTACAGTTATTTCTATCTTTTTTATCTCCTTTATTTTTTAAAATTGGTCGTAATTCTTGTATATTTAGGGCATCTGGCCATATTTCCTTCTCAATCATTTTATTTATTAATTTGCATAATTATAATAAATTATTGCTGCATTGTTTTCAGGTTGTTGCAGTCCATCTACACCTGCTGCTTTTGTATTTTTCACTTCCGTTATAATTTGTATTATTTCTTTTGTCTAGTGCTCGGGGTCATTCTAATTATCAACGCACATCATATGTACTGTCGCGGTAAATACTTTGGTTTCTACAAAATTTGCAGGTGAGTTTTTCCTATTTGGATCGGGTGCAAAAGTATTCACGACATCCCTCCCAGTTAAAGAAAAAAACTAACCTGTAAGATTTCCGAGTTACCGAGTCAAAAAAGTCAACATATAAGATTCGAATAACTTAGGTGGCTCCATCCACTTATTAGAAATTAGTCATCTCCTAACATAAAAAGGTTTATAAACTGGCCAGTTCATATGAAGTGAACAGCAAGTGTGTAATTTGAGTCACATTCTTCAATAACCGTAACATGGTCAGCCTTTCTAATTTCAAAAGACTTTACAGCCACGCCGCATTAGGTTTCCCTTCTTAACTTCAATGCTGGTAGGGCACAAAGTGTGGCGATACTGTATGAGTTTGGTGATATTTGTGAGTAAAGGTAAAGAACCAAACACGCCTTACATTTGTACACTGAAATATTATTAGTGGCTAGCACTTTTTCTTCATGTAATAAGGATTGTATTCCACCCAGTATTCAATTCAATTGATAATAATTATAATATTATTTGGTAAGTGAACTCTTGGCGGCTGCTGGGTTCATACCTAAGTAATTTAGTATTGTAGTTTCAGGTGTTAGGTTGTGCATATTCATACACTGTTTGCCTTTTTTGTTTCAGTGTTTTGTCATGAGGTATGAACTATAGCTTCCCAATAAGAATGAAAATATTAAGCCGACATCTGAGTGTCATACATTTAACATTCACCATCCTGCTCCTTTCTGGTATGTCACCCCAACTTTATTGCCGTTCTGTTATGGTAGCACACTTAACTCGAATAAAGCAAAATCTATTAGCGAGTTTAGCATCAAATAGAGTCAATATTATAATAATCATCTGATTAGGGAGAACTTTAGTAAGCAAGTAGTATGTGAATTAGGGAATTTTTTGCTGATAAAGAGAAAAATAGATACGGCCATAAAGAAGTCAGTGGGCATCTATGTGAATCTCCGTCCCTCCCCCACCCAGATCTGCTTTGTTTGAGCTGCATTGGCTATTCATAATTTTTTAATGGTGTTTCAACAGAACATGAGATAAACAAAAATAAAAGCTTGGCCCAAAAAATCTGTGTTGGGAGACCAAAAGATTCTGACACGAATAAAAGTCATTGAACGTTAACTTAAGGGTTGCGGTAGAAATACACACGATACTAATGGAGTCACGGGCCTCAAAGTAACCCTATTTCATTGCAAAGCATACGGAAACCAAATTTTTATTCGACCTAAAGTTTCTAGGGTGTTTGAACAGAACATGAGGAGCAATGAGTTGACCTGATGAAGCTGGATGGGGCGGCACATGGAGATCATATGGTTTTCCGATTAAGAGTATTAGGTGAATAAGGTTTGCTTATGGTGTAAGGGTGTAAAGAAAAAGTAGGTAAATTGGTAAAGAAGCCAGATTGTTTCGACTTGAAACCCCGTGGCCTCTCAGAACATGTGGATCGTAATATTTCGTTTGAGGTTCTTCGCCGCAGGAAATCTTTCAAGTCAGAGTTCATCAAACAAGAGCCACAACGAAAATTCTTCCAGTGAATCTGGAACATGGATAGCACGTGGAAGCCACCTGCTACCTGTCTAACAGTAAGAATGAATAAACCGAATCATTTATGCTAACCATGAGCTAATAAGGAATTGGAATGATTGGACGAATTAACAGTAATAAATGAATCGGTTATCCGCAGGTTCAATGTCAAAAAAGTTTACACTGGGCAATCATATTAACCCTTTTAAATTATTCCTACGCTAACTGACCTGTTTTAGTTTAATGTGGAAAAAGTAATGTCAGAGAAGACCAATAAATCGCACTATTTTACTTGAGCATTTGTTGTATTGAGTTATTCGTTTGGTTGCAAGTAATCAAATTTCTTTTTCAGACAGCATTTTTTCCTATCCCTCCGACTACAAAACTGAAGGTATGTCACAATCAACACAGGAAACCTTTAAGTCATAATATAAATAAATAAAATATGGGAATGTAGTGTATCGTACATGGCTTTCTTGCACATTATTAGAGATAATGGAAGCCCTCGGACAAGTTTTATAAACTTGTGGTTTTGTCTGTCATGTGTGTCTGTCCATGCTTCTTCAAAGTACGTTTCTTTAACCACGATTTTGTGCTTACTGGATAACAAACCTTCGTTCTCTTCACTCACTCATTCAGCGCATCCCCTTAAAACTGAAAAACCTTCTTTCCCTTTAACTTCTTGCATGCAATGACAGTGTGGTATCACCAATTTTTTATAACCACCACTGTAAACTACTGCTTATTTCCAGTTTGGTGTCGTCTTTTTCGGCTCGAGGAAGTTACTTATTGTTCGTCACATACCTCATATCTCATGCCCAAAACACCTGTACCTCTTTTAAAAGACTGCATAACCTGTCTTTACTCGATTATTAGTGTAATCCCTTTCCCATTTGTTTTTAAAATGTAAGATTCACGGGGGTAATTCGGACCGCTTCATTTTTGTTGGTTGATAATGCGGTAACATGTTTGTCGTGTTTATCGTGTTAAAATTGAAGAGAAAAAAACATGTCCGAAATGTCTTACCACTGTTAACCATCTTCCCAATTGCCTTATTGCCAGCAATGATAGTGTAGTGCTACCGAAATTCTGCAGCAGGTACTGTGGACAAAGGCTTATTTTCAGTAATGTTATCATCGGTGTAATCTCAAAGTATGCCTTGTGGTTGTAATATGCATTGTGCCCCAGTAATAATGCTTAAAAATTGTATAACAATGAAACTGATCATTCAGCGCTCCGTAACTCGGAAATTGCATGACCAATAATTGAAATTCTGATGTCAAGTTGCAGAATTTCAATTATTGGTCGTGCAATTTCCGAGTTACGGAGCCCTGTATGATCAGTTTCATTGTTATACAACGTTTTAAGCATTATTACTGGGGCACAATGCACCACGGAAGCTGGTATCACAGAGAGGGGGGAGATGAGGCTTAATGGCGTAATGTAACCTCAGTCACAGTGCAGTGGTCCGGGTTGCCACTGCACCACACATTACAGAGATATTATTCAAACCCCTAATCTAAATCTTGTCATACATCTGTACCATCACAGAGACCATCTGCACCATCACATACTAGATATTGACGACGGAGAAGTCAACACAAAATTCAGAAAATTCGGCCCGGCAGGCTTTTAATATATAGCTTACCTTAGCTATTGTTGCATTTAGAAGTTCTACCTTGTGTAAGGTTTTGAATGCATTTTTTTTAAATTGGAAGTCGTGCTAAACTTTATTCTAAAACACACAAAAACACAACAATCACGCAAAGTTCAGCAACAGTCACGTAAGAAAGCATGATGTCACACCAAAATCCGTTGTTGTCGAGCCAAAATGTTCTTTCCCGTTTACGTCACGAACATTTCAGGAATGTCGTCAATGATGGACTGGTGGCAACAGTAAACATGGAGCAACTCAATAACTTGTTACTTTTTAGTAACAATCGATAACACACGCAATATTTGGCAACATTATCCTCCCTATGCCGCCTCTTACGACAATGTCGAAGTGCACCCATCTGCCATATACTACATCTGCGAACTCTAGTTTTTTAAAAGTTGGAATTGTCACAATTGTAGGTCAAACGATGTTAGCTTGGGTGTGAAGATTAGCATTTAAATAATTTTAAAACGTACATAACTTTGCACCTAATTTTTAGCTATAACAGCAGAGAAATTAGGTCTATTGCATTCGAGGTTAATTCTATTTATTCATACACATGGGATTGAGAGTTTATTCGTGAATTGTGCCGCTCACAGGGGACGCACAGACCTGTGGATAGGCTTAAAATGAGTAGTTTCCATATCAACCCCGGATTCTTGAAGTTATTAAACGAAGCCATGGTATTGTTCCGTGTTGCAGTGTAAACACGTCATCTGTTGTGACTTTTGTTTTGTATACACAGTTTCCCGAGGCTTCAGCGATTTTAGGTTTCACATTTGAGATTCCTGTTGATAGTGTAAACACCCAGTTTGGTCGCCATGTTGGGTGAATTCATCCAAGCATTGTTTTTCACATGAAACGAATGTAAGTAGTTAAGGAATCCTTTTGGTTTTCCATTTGCCTGTCTTTCTCTAATGGCTAAAATGCTAATGAAATGTTATTATTTCGTTGAGTTACTTCGAAAACGATTGTTAGCTATAAAGAAGCAACGATGATGTATTTAAACGGTATTTAAAAGTTCACTTGATTACCAGCAGAACAGTGTACACTTCTTTGGAATTCCTTAACTATAAAGAATATCAAATTACAATGCCGAGTGTTAGATAGATAAATTTAAAAAAAAATCTAATTTTGTGGATTTTAATTGAAAATTTACGGCAAATTCGAAACTAGCAAAGTGGCAAATTTCGTAGCAATCTGCCCTTTCGTTTGGGCTTCACCCAGATTACAAAAGTGGAAACAACCAACCGCAACCAATGGACCAACCAACCAACATTTTGCAATTCAGTGTCCATAGGCTACGCTACATTCGCTTCGCTCCGCCAATAAGATTTTGTATGTTGCACTATTCGTCCAGTGTCCGTATTTAGTTAAATTGAGTTATCTGGATTCAATTTGGATTCGGTATTCATGGATTAGGTCGACCAGTATCTGTTTTTCTTAGTTTTCAATTGCATTTTTCTGATTTGCAGCAACGGACTCAGTATGCCCTAATTTGATGAGCACTGACGAATTCGGCGAATACAACACTGGAATTGTATGCAGAAATGAGTATGACTGTGGCGAAGATGAATGTTGCATCAGTGGAGATTATGCACCTCTAAGAACATGCCACATGAAGATTCTCATGGAAAATCGATATCCGGTTCCATATCTCAGCAGAGGCAGACGCAAAAGATCCCAACGAGGCAAGTCGAACATCTTCTATTTATTTTTAGTATAAATTTAGATTGTACATGTTGTGAAGTGTTACAAAAATAAGCCGCTGTTTAGTCAGTAACTTCATAGTACACAAAGTGAAATTACAACTGATTTAAGCAGAAGAAAGAAGAATTACTTTCTGTGCTACTCCGTAATAACACTCTCAAAATTAATGCAACAAGATTCGTGTGCACATTGAAGAAGAAGTGGATAATATATTTTGAGAATTTGTAACTAAAATTAAGCTTTTTCACAGCAATACGAAAAAAGAGATGTCGCAAAATTGCATCCATCTTCTAACAACGGTCTTTGTTGATAATTTTGAATAGCAATCTCTATTTCCTGGCAGTGGTAAATCCATCATGGAAAACTCTTATCACCTCTTTTATGTGCCAAAACCTCTCAGCATCATTTATGAACAGTCATCAAATGTCTGCTTATGAATCTGTTCTGCGCCTCATTATGAGATAAACAGATGCTTTTTTTGTTACGAAACTATTTGAATTACTCGTCGTTTGGTGAACGGACAGGAGAACTTCTGCGATCACATTTCCCAGTCTCTCGTATTGAACAGGACGGTAACCCGACGGCTTAACAAGAGGTAAATAAATACAGATGCAAACCTATTTACGTTGCCTTTTGGACTTGTATGTCAGACTGCCTGAGCATGGAACCGACATGACGACTTGTTAAACCAGAGGCCGAGGTCCTACTGCTGAACCATACTGACATCCGTGTCAGTAAGGCTCAGTACTGGAACGACCTCGTCCTTTACTTTCAAAGGCCGTGGGACCGGTTCCCCGCTCAAGCAGTCTGACATATAAGTCCAAAAGGCAACGTAAATAGGTTTGCATCAGTATTTTATTTAACTCTTGTTGAGCCGTCGGTTTTCCATCCTGTTCAATAAGAGAGGCTGGGAAATGTGATTGCAGAAGGTATTTTTAAATTTTTTATATGTCACTATTTGTGATATTCTATCTTATTTACGCTTGCTTTATAGCCCAGTTTTAATCACTGTGCTTAAGCACTCAGGGAACCGATTGCAATCGGTTTTATGGTTTTGGCGCTGAATGCGATGCACAAATAAATAACCTTGTAGTACCATTATGTATTATTCCAAATGCCACCCAGTTTGTAAGAGAGTCTAGTTTTTTCCCTGCTGGTATAAAACCAATAATTTAGCCTACGTTTATCAGCTTAAAGTTCAAGGAATGTTCTTAACAAATTTCTATTATTTGGACCGAATTTGCTGTCTATTACTACTTTAGGCCATTTAGGTCCTTTGACCTTCAGAATGTACGTGCTACGGACGAACAAAAGAAAGCTCCAAAGTCCAACCTCGAAATGCAAGCTTTGTAATGGCAGCCTGGGTGCCCAAGCAAGAAGCCAAAGCGTAGCCCATTGGTCAAAGCCGTGGACTGAAACCAAGAGGAAGCACGATCGAATCGTAATACTTTAAAAGTACGACCCATTTGGGCCCTTCACTGGGAATCAGTGGGAGAATGAAGATGTCTCGGTCGCTTTTGCAAAATTGTCAGCTGCGTGAACTTTAATTGTTCACTTTCTGATACAAGCATGAAAATTGGTATAGATGCACATGAAGGATAACTGGAAAAAATAACTATGAAACAAAGTTCAAAATCCCCCGGAGGGAAGGGGGAGGAGGGGATGGTATATCCCCACAACGTTTTTTTGGCTGTAACTCCTTAACCGTCAACAAATCAAAAGCATAATGTGAAACAAAAATTGCGTTCAGCTCATAATTTTGGATAGGAAAGGCGACATACACCGTTTACACAAAACCAACCATTGAACCCTAAAATTTTATTCAAGTATATCACAGCTTAATTTGGGAGAATGCTTATTTATTCAATTGGCTGAGATAGTGATTTTCGAGTTCAAAATATTCTTGCCAGCCTTCTAATAGCCCTAAATGAACATTCTTAGGATATTCTGAAAGGTGGTGATCTACTATTTCCATCAATCCTCCCAATATTATTCAGCTTACACAGGGACCATCCAAAGCCCGTTTGAAGGTGATGTGGTAGTGTCGTAGCATCGAAAGCGTGTGGTGACTTTCAAATTCGTTGTGCTAGCACTCTAATAGTTCGAAGAAGACATACTTCGACTATTCTGAAAGGTGAAAATCGATTCTATCAGCAAACCGAACCAAATTTGTTTATCTTAGCTTGAGACCGTCCTACACCCATTTAAAGGTGAAGAGGTAACGGCGTAGCAACGAAAGAGCGTGATGGTGACTTTTGAATTCAAAGTGTCACGTGATCTCTCTTACAGCCCGAAATGGGCACCATTAGAATTTCTGAAAGATGAGAATCTGTTCTTTCCACCAATTCTAATCGAAATTGTTTAGATTAGTTAGGAACTGTCTTACGCCCGTTTGAAGGTGAGGTTGTAATGGCGTAGCGGATATTTTCAATTTCAAAGTGCCATTGTAATACTTGTATTTGTATTTTTATCTAAGCTACACAGTATTGGTTTGGACTGATAGAAAGAATAGATCCCCCATCTTTCAGATTGTCTTAAACTTATCTATTTCGAGCTATTAGAGAGCACTAAAGTGAACCTTGAAATCGATTAACCGCTATTCCATTACCTCTTCACCTTTAAATGGTAGTAGAACTGTCCCTATCTACTGTAAGCTAAACAACTTTGATTAGAATTGTTGGAAAGAATAGATCTCCTTCTTTCAGAATATCCAAAGCATGTCCATCTCGGCTATTGGAGAACTCGCAAGGAGCAAGTAAAAAAAAGAGACCTTGCGCGTGTTAAGGGAGATATATTTGAAATACGATTTTGGGGTTCTATTACATAAGAAATAGAAAGAATTCGAAATAGATGATACACGGGACGTCCACCCATCCACCCAACATTTAACGTTTAGCGCGGAAGAACATCAAAGCGCGACTTGAAAGATATATATAATCTTTCCTGTCCCGAATTGTGTGCTGAACGTTTCCGTTTTAGGTTACGTTTTTGATTTATGAACGGTTAACGAGTTACAGTCAAAAAACCGTACTAGGGATGAATAACCCTACTCATAGCCTCTGGGAGGGGGTCGAACTTGCTACCATAGCATTTTTTAAAGTGCATCCATGCCAAATTGACCAAATTGTGAACGCGCCATTACGCCTCAAATACCCCCACCCCCCCATACCAAATTTCATGCTTTTCACGCAAAGTGAACAATTCCGACAATCTTGGGCTACAAGCCGCCCTCCCATTCAGAAAGAATGTAATGTGCACTTTTGGTGCATTAATTGTTACACATGATGAAACTTTGCTGTTATATTATTGTTTTCTTCCAAATTTATAGCAAACCTAAATTAGGGTCAGGAGGAATTCGTGGAAACCTTAAGTGTTTCTGGTTAAACTACTTTTAGATTTAGGGGCTCAATAGCCCAGGAAAGTTAGCTCCACGTTGTTTGGCGATCCAGGGATGAAACGTGAACCAATGTGTTTCTTTATTTCGAGCCATGTGTTACTTCATGGGGCTTTCTCGTGGGGCTCGCTTGTCATGACACGTTGGCGGTAAGACTTTCCAGTCTACGGGTTGAGGTATAGGGCCGGAGGAATCAGAGGAGTATTCTAATGTGTAATAGTTTAATAACTTCAGGAAGTCAAAAGTTGAAGTCAAAAGTTGAAGGGCTCAAGGCAAAAACGCATTTTAAATATTTAACTTAGGTCACCTCACAATCTGGAACAATAGGCTATTCTCATTGTTGTAGGCCGTGAGTCTTGCAGTCATGGAGTTGTGTGTTGATTGTATTGTTACATCAATGAATTTCTACATCAATTTCATAATTGCATCACGACATTTGTTGTGAATAGATTGTGACATCAGGAATGAGTAGATAACGTTAACATTCAGACATTTTGCCGGAGGAGGATATTAATACAGTTGACAGGATACTTCAAGAAATAAAGGTTGCATGAGTTTATGCCGTTACAATGTCTGAGAGATTCGCCGTTGCTCCTCCAAATTGTTTTCACAATCATCGTGTTTTCCTGGAATCAATGGCCTTACTCAATGGCCCCAATGGAGGCAATGGATAGCTTGGCGAGCTGAATGCAACCCTGCCAATAAAAGTTACGTATGTAAACCACAGTAGTAGTAGTATAGTACCGCAGTAATATACTACTAATAACAGAGGCAAATTTGAAACATTGCTAGCAGTGATATATTTTGCGTTATGTTACCATGATAGAACCACACACAACGTATAAAAGAGCTTTTTTAGTGCATCGGTGGTTACTATTCGAGCAATAGAAATATTTAGTTAATACCAAAACACCAGAGTTTATTAATAATCATTTTTCTCCTTCAGGGAGTTGCGTTCCGGACTGGAAAAATTCTCTGTGATATTACCTGGCTAATTAATTTCGTCTTCCTTGTTTCATTATGTAACGTTTTGTACCTCTTCCTTGTAAAAATTTCAGGTGTTATAGTTGTTTTGAATACATTTGAGCTCATACGTAAACCGTAAAAGATTATTGTATCGAGATTATATATCAAGATTATATATATCGAGACAGCAATTATTATACCGTATGGTAAACCAATACTCATAAATACTCAAACAGACTTGATGCGTGAGGCTTTGCGTCTGCTATTGTACATGTGCTACTCTTCTACGATTAAATACGTCAAAATAACTCTCATCAAAGGGAATGTTAGTAGAAAAACCATGAGTTTTCCATTTCAAAAAAGTCTACATACAAGCTGAGAAATGGAAGTCCACTAACATAATTCTGCTACTAAAATGACGCCCTGAACGGATGCTTGAGAAAAACATATGAGAGCTTCAAGTTTTAAATCTTCTCACATTTCACTGACCTTTTAATTGTATCTGGCTTTGTTCTTCTATCGCAGTCTTGTTGTTGGAGGAAGTATTTTTTTTTTTTGGGGGGGGGGGTTGAATAACGTTGTATTGCTTGTACTTTGAACCATTGCCCAAACATTGGAATATTATTTTACACCTAAAATGGATACATTTATGTACGCATTATTTAACTGAAACGAAATTTAAATAACACGGAAATATATATGTGTAAAATAATTGCAGTAGATTTACAATAAATATTTAATACGACACGTGAGATAAATTAGATATATATGTGACGTAACGAGATCAGAACTGAGATTACTGAGATGAATCGACCTGAGATAAAAGAGTAACACAAGATACGAGAAAAAATTTTGTTAAAAATGTGTACGTTAGATACACAAGAAAAGAGATAATTAAATGAATGAGGTAAGAGACAGATGGAAGAGTTTACGACACACAACATACATGAAATTTAAGATAAATTTGATGGTGTCTTGTAGTACTAATTTCACTTCGTAACGATATAAATCAGGTATAAATTTGACATAAATTAGAATCAGGAGAGCTTCTTACCTTCACATCTCTACACACGGATACTACCATATCAAGTGTGATTTGGTCAGTTCGTACTAAATACGCTTGACTTCATGACCAGCACAAATAACGATCAATTCGCAAGGTATGCTATTATTCTTCTCAATTCAAAATAACCCACAGGCTTCATAGGAAAATCACCGCTGCATACGATAGATTGCTTCTCACTAAGTTGGGAAATTTGCCTTCGTTGTAAAAAACTAGAGAATAATCCACTAATTCCAAAAATGAGCTTGTATTATCACCATACTTTTTTCGTTTTCATTGTTATAAAACTCGACAATAAATCGGATACAGTATTGTTGTAAGTGTCACTTATTGGTACACTTTTACAGTTTCTATGCTATCCTGTCAGCATTCATATTGTTATAAGTGTCAGAATAAGTCACTTATGGCTACACTTATAACAATGAACAATAACGCCAACCTAAATGTTTTATCACGTAGGCAGAGAGAAGGCCAACAGGACTTTCGCTGCCAAGTTTTGACAAAAATAATTTCAAAGAGAAAAACAAAGAACAATACCGAACGGCTTCATAAAATAACGGGCTTGTTTTGTGTAAACGCTCTACGATTTGCGATATACGATAATGTGTATACGATTCTACATTAGTTTTTCATTTTGGCAACCAACATTTCCAAGAACCTAACGGAAAATTAGATAATTTGAACTCAACGTATTACACTCGCTGTGCTAAAAATTTTCACGTAAATATTTAGTTAATGCACAAAATAAGAGTAAAGCTAGACCCCCACATTACCACATTACCTGCAGCATTAATTAATGTCCACATTACCTGCAGCATTAACCTCGACGTCATCATTATAGAAATCGATTAATTTGAAAACTCCCAAGTCAGGCTCCATATTGAGAACATGGAAGAATGATTCGACAAAGAAACGCGCCATCGTAGTCTCGTGGTTATTGTTGTAATAACATTGTAGCGACCAACGATTGTTGAACAATGAAAAATAACGAAAAATGACATGAAACAACTCGAATTTATTCCACAAGCCTCAGAATCCTCAGAAGAACAGAACTATAACAATAAATCACGTATAGAGGGACAATTGTTGCAAAAGTATGCCAATAACCACTACTTAATCTCCATGGGGATGGGAGGGGAATCAGGCTGAATGGCTGAATCTCAACAGCTTGCAGTAATTAGCTGTGAGCACAAATATGGGTTCGCAGCAAACTCCATTCAAGCCAGACCACTCGCCTTATTGGAATTTGAGAAACGAAAGCTGAAGCTAGCTGAGTGGTCTAGCGAGAAAAGTGACATGCTAGTCTGTTAGCGTGGGTATCTGGCTCGCAGATATTGCGTAAATTGAGTTGGGTCTTTAAGCAGAAATTAATTGAAAACAAAGCAAATTAAAAAAAAAAACGATAAAAATCCATGTGGTCCATCGGCCAGTCTTGCCGTTTATTTTCAATTCACATTGTTACGATCTTGATCACAGGTAGAAGCATCCTAGAAACAAAACAAAAAATTAGGAAAAAAATTGCGTGTCTGGAGCACACAACCATACGCAACCAGTATTCTAATCATGACTCAGTCACCCAACAACAATCAATTGCATAATCAGACTTTAATCAAAGACTAAGACTATATCACCGTTAAATTCAAAATCTCAGCCTGCATCACCATTCAAAGAGTATTTTAGCAATGTTAACGCAGCAACGACTGTCCTACAAAATGGAGAATGAATGCAAATACAACTAAGTGCTTAATAGTTCTATCATGAATCACGTAACTGTATTTTTGAAATCTGGATAAATTCTACCATTGTGTAGTATGGGTTTCAAAAGCCTTTGCCTATTTTAGGTAAAATACTCTGTCAGTGTGCTCATTTCTGCGTTTCGTCAGAAGAAATTGCTAATAAACTTATTATTACGTACAAAATGACAAATTGTGTCTCTTATTGGTAAAAATTTATAAAAAATATAATTTTTGACGATTCCTTGAATCTACAAGGAGACATTTTTATTAATACCCCTTTCAGAATTTCTTTATATTTAATAAATACGCACATGTTGCTGTAACTACTAAAGGCTAGCAATGAACCAATGGTGAATAAAGCATTAGAAATTAACATAGTACAGTAAGTCACCTTTATGAACGTATGTTTCATTTGAGTGATATGACTTGAATTCGAACTATTACTATAATGCCACCTTAGCTGACACTGCAAGTCGTCCATTAGAGAATGATTGTTCGCTAGTTTGAATCCACATCAACTTTCTCTAATGAGATATCCAATATCTAATGAGATAGCTTATTCCCAATTACCCTACCTTATATATATATATATATTTAGTTATGGGGGGAGATGAGGCTTAATGGCGCGTCGACAGCTTGAGTTATGGGAATGGTGCCTTAAATTAATGAATGAATTTTATGTAGTTTGTTGTATATTAACTAAATACGTTATGGCGTAGTTAAGACAACTGCATTGTTGAAGTTGATGCAAATAATAGCAAAATCATGTTAGGATTATACTTTGCGAATTTATTATTCAGTAAATATGACCTAGAAGGCCTTTATACTATATTGATAGATAAAAAATTAACTAACTTGAAGAAACATTTTCAGCACTGAAATATGTCATTCACGGTTGGACATAATATTTAGATTTCTAGGTAATGTTTACAAAACATGGTCATAATATCTCTTAGGATTACATTGGAAATTTTAGTCTTGTTAATGTATTGGGAAAGTATTGATTTACTACTTTTCCTGGAGTAAATGTACGACCATAAAATTTCTGATGAAGTTTGATACACAGTAATTGTTCTGTACTGTACTGTGCATCGGATTGAAGTAGGCTGTAACCCCCCCCCCCCCCCCACCACCACACAATGCTCTCTAACAAAACGTAAAACCTGAGCACATTGATAATATACCAAAATGGTGTATGTCTTGGCCAACCTAATAATAACCCCATTTTATAATTTATCAATCGACACCATTACAAACAAAAAAGTTTAATTTCTATATAAGTTTGATTAGGTATGAGACTTTTTGTCTATCTATTTTTAAATCATGTGATTGTCTGTGGTTGCCACAATTACGTTTCCACACAATGAATATTATGAACACACGACTGTTAGCTTGTAAGTGTACTGGTTGTGTATAATGTGTTTTTTTTTTGGTTTAAGAATGCTGGGTTTGATTTATATTTTATTAAAATGGGTCCTGTTATCAAGATCTTGATGTCTAGGCAAAATTAAGTTATGGTTTGTTTAATAAATGTATGCAAGGAATGCTGGTGGACTATATGGTTTTTATTGCTTTTAACATGCGAATACGAGCATTCTTCTTTCTAGGTGATAACAATTACGAGGGGACCAACAGACCAGTGAATTACAGAAGAGATTTTCAAATGGGTTCCACTGCTAATGCTAATGGTGATGGTTATCCTGTTGTTAGCACACCATGGATTAGAAAAGGACTAAGAGGGACAATTGATGCCAGTCAAGGTGTCAAAACGCCAATTAGTAGCAGTTTGGAGAGGGTTAATACTATGGAGAGTTCACACCAAAAGAGAAAAAACACACTGTTTGTTCAAAACACCAAACTACTGAATAATAACTTCAACAACTACAATTCCTTCAATAATTATCAAAACACCCAAAGGAATGCAGATAACAACCAACATTTAAGAAATAACTATCTCAGCAATCAAAAGGCTGCTTCCAAGATTTATGGTCATCCTTTCCGAAACTATGTTCAAACCCTTAAACAAGATTACAAAGTTAACAATGATGAAAGTGTGAATTTAAATACCAAGAAAAAAAGCAATTATTTAAATTTTCCAAATGGTAGACGAAAAGTAAAGCGTGGCAGAAACGTTGTAGATGTAACAAACACTGTAATTAATCAGGGGAAAGAATATAGAAGAAACACTAAATCTAAAGTATCACGAAATGTTAACAATGTGGTTATCAATGGTGATGAGACTGTTGGTTTTGATGGAAGAAGAGAGCTTAAAGACACTGATAGTAATGTTGAAGATGATAAAGAGACAGTTGCTGACGAGACTGATATAAAAAATTCCAACGTTGCGATAGCGAACTATCTAACTGACAATAGACAAACCAATAATGTAAACAATGTAATAACAAATGTTAAAAATACTAACAATCTAGCAGTTAGTGATATAGCAGGAGGTGCTGAACTTGGCATCCATATCAGTAATGATGATTCTGAAGAAGTTTCTGATAATGAAATGTATACTGGTGATGATGAGGCTGCTTCAAAAAAACCCAACATTATTGAAACGAATATCACCATTGACCAAAGCACAAACAATGTTGATAACAACACTGAAGCGAATTCTAGTAATGTTGGAAGCAGTAAAGCAGCGGCATTTGCGTCTGTCGACGTCAACGTTAATGACGGCAAGACTGAGGTCGCAGGTGAAAGAAAAGAACTGGACAAATTTCTGGATGATGAGGCTGATGTTGAAAAAACTAGTGATGACACGAATGAAATAAAAAACTCCAGCGTTGGTATAACTGACACTTTAATTAACCAAGGCTTAACCAACATTAACAGCACTAAAATTGAAACAGAAAATAATACGAACAATTTTGGGGTTAGTGACATAGCACCTGGCGCTTCTGTCAACATCGCTGCTGATGAGGCAGATATAATAGATTCCGAAATTCAACTAACGAACACTACTGTTGACCAAAGCGTATTAAATGTCATAAAAAATACTGACAAACATGAAGGAAACAGTAACTCCATTGGTGTTGAAAGTATAGCAGATAATGCAAAGGTCAGCATCCAGGTAAATGATGAGGATGTTATTGGTGCCAGAGAACTTGTTGCTGACGATGCTGAGATATTAAGTTCCAGTGTTACTGGTACGATCACAGGAGTTGACCAGTCAGTAAACAATATTACAAACACAGTTTCAGAGAGTTCAGCGAATAGTAATACTGTTGAGGTTAGTGGTATAGGCTCTGGGGCCGATATTCAAATAGGAATTGGAAACGACGAAACTGCAGATCACTCCAAAAGAAGAATGCTTAAAAGAAGGACGGGCAATAATAAAGGATTAATGAAGAAATCATCTAACATTCTCAGTAAGTAACACTCTAATCACGAGGTAATGAAATGCATTAAAAACAACATAGTTGAATTACACAATGATGGCCACTAAACTAACTAAGATTTACCAGATAGCATTCAAGTAAAAGGTTTATAATGAGTTTCATTTATTAAATAAAAAGCGCAATGGGTTGGTCTAATTTTGTGCACACCAATTCAATTTAAATCCGGACTATTATCCACCTAGTGAGTCAAATTCCTAATCAAAACACTCTTTGAAAAAGGCATTTGAAGGCGTCGGTAGCTGTGAGCCTCTTCATCAGCAATAATTACTCAGAGATAGGTATTACTAGAGGATTGAAGCAGGAAACAGTCAAATGTATTAAGCGAAATGTAAAACGTAACACGAGATATAGATGATGACAGAGAAATACCGCAGTCTTAAGTAACTACCTGGGTGGTAAACTTTGATAAAGTTTAAAGGTGATATTTAAACTTCTAAATAGCCTCTCACAGAATACAGACTGAATTAGCACCCCTAGGCAAAAGCAGAATTAATTTACTTCCATAACATCATAGATTTAATAAAAATTCCAAAAATCTAAAGTCTCTCTTCTATTAAGACACTAATTAAAGAAGTTTTTGACTGGTAGTCTACATTTAGGCTCAATTTTATACAAAACTACTTTTGACTATTTCTGTTGCAATTAGCCAGTGAGATGTAAACTGATGTCGTTTAAAATACCAGTTAAAAAGAAATGACTTATATATCTACAACTGTAAACTAGCCAGGAGTATCCCGCTGTAACTCTGCAAATTTGAATTCCACAAACCACATTTCTTGATCTTGTTTGGCTTTAAATATAGAAAATCCGTGTTTTTCATGATAATGCTGTTTGATGCGAACTGATCTATCAAACAGATTTGATTTGATAATATCCATTGAAAAAGACGCCAATGTCAACATTTCCGTTTTAATAGTAGCAAATGTTGCCTCTTTATTCGTTCTAATTTTTAAAATGTTGGACGTTCTGATATTACATCATCCGCCTACACAAATCCCCTGAAATTGACAATTGTGGGTCTATTATGAAATGAATACAGAAATAATTTCAATTATTGATCCAATCACTAGGCTGGATGGATAAATTTTCATGAAAATTAAGGCTGATTTGCCTGGTTTTTAATGTATCTTTAACAACATTCCATTTCGTACCCATCAGAGACTATAAAACGTCGTAAAATTGGAACAAAAGTGGTTAGTATTTTCCAGCTGAATTTGACAAAATATTTATTTAGCGCCAAACTAAGGGTTTTAGAAAAAAAATAGTTCTGTGCAGTTCTGACAATTATACTTTATGAGAGTAGTATTTGAAATATATCACTTACTTAATCAAGATATTTTTAAATCTTTTAACCATCTTTTAATCTTTTAATTTTTTTTATGTTTAACCATTAGGTCTATAGACTCACAATGATAAATTTTAAATGCCTTCGAGGTGGTTCAATTATTCATAACGTCACTCTACAGTTATTAATGGTGTCAGACATGAGAAACTTGTTACAACCTAAACTGCTTCTACAATCTTCTCATACTAACTCAAATTTTAAAATCGTATTGTTCATAACGGAAAAAGTACCAAATTTGCCTTTTCATTGCTTGGAAATTTGATCTTCGAATTGGTTTTATGATTCAATTATGAAGTGTTTATCGTATTCCAGTTTCATTAACCAATCAGACTTTAAACAGTTTCGTTAGAAAAATACTTTGCCCCCAAAACTGTTCTCTTTATGCAACTGTTAAGAATGTTTTATTTTTTGGTTCCTAGGAGCTCGTGGTGCTCGGAGTGTTCGTCGCATTGGTTCTGAGGCAAGTGCCAGTGCTTCAGCAAGTGCTGACGTCAGTGCATCACTGACAGAAGTGGGACCGAGGGGATTGACACAGATGGACCAGAGTACCAGTTCCCAAAGCAGCAGCAGTGCTACGGCCAGCAACAGCGTCTCTGCCTACGGTCGAAGGAAAAAGAAAAAGAGGGCAGCTAGAAACAACTATCGACCATATGGCTTCATGAAAAGAGACCTATTGGACGAAATACTCGGTGACTCCCTAGAAAGCATTGTTGACATAGATGCAACTGAGTACAATCAACAAAACATCATTGGAAACACGGGGGATATCAACATCGATAGCAGTACTACTGTCGTTCGTGGCGATACAGAAATAACTAATGTCGACAATTATGGAAACACTCAAATTGTCAACATGGAAGAGGACGACGAAGATGAGGAAGAGGATGAGGAAGACGAGGAAGAGGAAGACAAACAAGTATTAAAAATAGAACTAGCAGAGACTTTCAAAAAGAAGAAAAGGAAAATCTTTGCTAACGCTCATTGAAGTAAAAAAAAAGCTAACAAGGCACTAGTAACTGGATGTCTTACGTAATTCGTATGGCTCTCTTTATATTTTGGATTATTTATAACTAACCGAATTTTCCGTATGCAGTAGTTTGGAGTAGTTTTTTGAAGCGTGGGAGACATATGCAGACTAATTCCAGACATACGCAATTATGCATTGTTGCTTCCGGTGCATTATCAATCTGTGGCTGGTTTGTGAACTGCCTTCCTCGTTTTGTTACCACCCTGTTGTTTGCGAGTTATTAGCATTGTTGTTCATGATGTTCATTGTTGTTATTGCCCAGGGCAATTATGAGATCGGTAGTACTGCTGTTCTGAAAAGTGGGATATACTAGTCCCTTGTTCCCTCTTTGGCACCATGCGTACATACAAAGCTCAGTTCGTATAAACATACATTGTTTATACGAGGCAAGATTTGTATATACATGCATGCGTAAATCTGCTTGTATGCATTGTCTGCAGCAAATCGCGTTATAATTTGTATCTTCTTGCAATTTAGCTCTGCACCCGAAGAGGTACACGTGTCATCAGCTAGCAGAAACCTTTGAGACGTCTTCATCAAGTTGTTGTTAATCTTATAATGATTTCATTGAGCAAGACCAATATGACAATTAATGCATTGGTTATAAATAAATAATGTTAATGCAACAGAAACAATTGAAATTTAGTGTAGAACAGGGTCCACCAAAGGGCTTGTTCGGTGTTTCACAAGAAATCAACAATGAAGGAAATATTTTAATTTGCTACCGCGTCAGATATATAGTGTCATTAATTTCTTCTGTGTTTTTTAATCGTGTAATACATGCTGTATTTTTGTCATGGCTCCGTGCAGGTTTGTCACTATAAACCATTATCAATGTTACGTGCCACTGCTATCTGTACCTGTAAAGAACTACACAAAAAGTTGTAGGCTAACTGTATTCATGGTATTCATGTATCCATTTTAGACGGACCCCTCCTCAACGACCCTAAAAAAACTACCCCTCCCCGACCAAATTCAAAAAAATATTCCAACCCCAACTGCAGACATTAGGGTGTTCTCATAACTTTTCAGGCTATACATGTAGACGACTTCCTCTGGACTAAATAAAAAAGGAGCATTGCACATTGACAGGTTCCCAATTGTGTGGGAAAGGAGTGCTGACTTAAAGTATGTTCTTGAAAACATTCAAAGAAGTACCTTTTGACTGAGATAAAGGTAGTATAACTTTTGATGTAACGGATGTATGTTGGCACTACTAAGGGAGTTCGAGTCAGCATTTCCATTGTATGTGCCCTTCACAACATAAACATGTGCAACAAGAAAAATACCCCATGGTGCCAAAACCTTTTTAGAAACTGGTTTAAAAAAACTATTTACCGGATGACACTAGAACTAACGTCAAAATCTTATAAAACGTACATGAATTCGGGTTGGGGTATCGGCGGCGTGGGGGGGGGGGGATTACAAAATTCTTCAAAACGTCCTTGGTTTTTTTTATTGCTGAAAGTGTCGTTTTTGAGGTTCAAAAAAGATTTTTTCTCCAGTTTGTTCAGTTTTTTGTAACCCCCTCCCCTTGATGGACATAAAGAATGTGTGAACCCCATCTCGAGGGGGTCCAAAGAATCCATGACCCCTATTTTATTCCATCCCGTCCGGTGATAAACAATGATCGGTCCCTTAGAGTTCAACAAATTAAAATTAAAAATCATTCTTTTTTTTATGTACCGTATTCAGAAATGATCAATATTTTCAAAGCACTTATACTTAAATTCAATATGTGTATTTCCGTACATTTTGTTTGTGTCTAGATTAATTGCCGAATTGTCAAAGCCATGAAGAATTTTTCAAGGGCTACACCATCACCATTGTGACTTTAGCTTTAATAATAAAATTAGTCAGAAATTCTAAAGATAACGGCGCTATCCTGGAACTCGTCTGTATAATTTTTAATTTTATTTAACGTATTTTTAACGTTTAAGTTACGTAATTTTTATGCAGAATTGGTATTTTCAGCAAAAACTATGTAAAGAGTGGGTGGGAACAATGGTGGAACATATAATAGGAACGTATTTCGTTAAAACTTTATTTTGGAAGCCATGAACGGACATGAAGGTCTCTTATTGTAGACATTAAAATGTGCCAAATTTTGCTATTAATACAATAGTTTGGTAGTTGTACTCAGTTTGTGGATTTTTTTTCTTTCTTTCTTTCTGTAATTGGCACCTGATTTCTTTTGACGAAAAGTTTCAAATTTTTCCTAAATTTTAAAACGCAAAGTTTGGTAATAAATTTACACAAACTCTTCATCCTGAGTTCTCATTTTTGCACGTAGAAATACTGAGCGTGTAAATTACAATCTACCACAAGTTACAACAGGTCACAAATTGCAAATACTGAATCTCACGTTATATTCTGTCATAGTGTGAATCACAGCTGTATTTAATAATGGTTTGATTTAAACCACTGACATGCATGGTATTTATATATAGTATGGTTTAACGTTATATTTTTCCATGACCTGCAAGACTGGAAATACTTCGATATGGAACTTAATGTTGGTTTTAATTTCACATAAAAAAGTATTGACACGTATGATACAAAATAAAAATAAAAGTTGGGAGGTATTTTATTATGTCAGTGTACCATAATTTTATTTGAAACCTAAATGGTGGAAATAGGTATAACAAATATATCATTATTGAAAGGGAAATTGACTTTATATGGTGATATTTATTATACATAAAGCAGGTTGAGCGTTCTATAGCTGAAGATTCCTTGTTCATCGTCCGCCGAGCATTTTTTCTTTTGTGTTAAAACTCTTGACAGAAAGTGCTTATAGGGATGCCGAAACATTATAGTGTTCAGTGTGATAACAGAAAGGTGAATTGGTTCAGTTTAAAGAAAAATACCATTTGTAGGTCGCAGGAGTAGTATAAATATTACTTGGGTTCTAAGTCAGTGGAAGTAATGCATAAGAATTTACAATCACCCTACGCAGTGACAGAAAAAGATACATTTATTATTAACGTTTGGAAATACGAAATTTAACGGCCTTACTACTTTTAATACCTAATTTGCAATGCAAACTTTTGGAGAGTTCAATGTGTTAGAGTAACATGAACCTTTTATGTAAAGTGAAGATGCGTAACTATATACAATATTAATGGGAACTTAATGCTGGCAGAAGGCTTCTAAACCGACTGTTTTTCAGGTTGTGTAATAGTGATATTCACGATATTTCTGTTTCGAATGAAAAGTTGTTTAGAAACGTCAAAAATACAACGTGTGAGAACATTAAATGTAAAATGTATTCGGTGAATGAAAGAAATGGAATGTTGACTGCTCTGAACCAAGGAAAACTAACTGTCAGTTTTCAAATGTCGCAATGTTTCACCCATGAATAACTACATGTTTTGAAGAATAAAACTTACTCATTTGCGTCTGGCTGCCCACCCATTGGCTCACATGTACTCTCCTTTCATTGTTTTCTCAGTTTCTGTAAGCAAAACTCATTTACTTTTCCTATTGGGTTTACCGAATTACCTAGTTTTTCAAGCATTATTGCAAAACAAACAATAATGAAAAGATTATATAAATGATACGCAATTTAAACCTATCATCCGAAGCACTGCACATAACAATTTATTGAACAATTTAATTATGTCAACTTTTGCCCATGTTCAATACCACACTGATAGAACATCAGTATTCATTTATAGGCACTGCAGTTTATGGACGAAGCTACAAATCAGCTGATAGTAAAAGTATATACCATTTTGACACGACTATATAGGATATTTCCGATATCATTAAGGATGCTCGCATGGCACTGATGCTTAAAGGCCGCTTAGAACATCTTAACGCAGATGTATCAGAATTCCCAACTAAATCGCATTACTGCGATGGATGACACGATTGACACGTGGCAGCCATCCGAAAGATCCCAACGACGGTTTGAGAAACATTTCAAAGTTTCACACAGTTTGGAACATGCAGATGACAACTTTCGAAGTAACATCTATTCGAAGTTGTATACGTACAGAAAAAGAAACGACTACAAACAACAGAAAGAGATACACAATTCCAACAACAATTCCGATTTCAAACACAATTCAAAATCTGGAAGGATATTCCAACGCGGTAATCGAAAGTTACGTCGCGCACTTCGTGCCAAAGTAAAGGACAGTTCAGGTAAAAATAGCTTTAGCCAAAATGACAGTGATGCAGAAGACGTGAAGTCCAGCCAAGATCACAGTTCGTGAGAAGATTCAAACTATCCAAGTGACTACTATGCAAAAAGTTTTTATTACAAGCAAAAAATACAATAATAACCCAAATAACTATATCAACAAATAGAAGAGCCGTGACCCCAACACGGGTCAAAATAACAACATCATAGACTCTGGTATCGGCCAATACTCAAACGCGAAGAAAACTCCATCATTAGCCAAGAAGACTTGACTACATCAGGCATTAGTGACGATGAATACTTAGAAGATTTCTACGAAGTAGGTAGGGACGTACAAAGTAGCAACATTGACCGAGATTACAATGAAGATTATTACAGCGGCCAATTACCAGTCAGCCAGCAATATATACACGTCATGATGATAGGAACATTCAAAATTCAGGTGCCCTCAATTACGATATCAGTTTTCACAAACAGTTTTCACAATAACAGTTTTCATATATGTATCTGCGTTAAGAAGGGGACACAATAACTAACTAGTTTTTTATTTCCATTTTCACATCTATGTTTGAAGAAATAAATTCGATTAATACCTATTTGAAGAATTTACAGTAGTCCTATGAAAAAAATTAGTTTCTAGCTGACGGCATAGAAGGAAAGAAATCGGTGGAATGTGCTGTGCAAAGGAAAAGAAAGGATACAGTTATAGTATTCTCAATTGTACGGTTGATCTGTTCTTAAGTAACAGACGTATGATAGTATGGTAGTTCAAATCAATGTACTTAGTTCATAATCAGCAATCGTGGAGTTCGGTTTCTGTAGGATGTTAATTATATGTGAGTTAGGTTTCAGAAACCCCAGCATTTTATCTTCCCTGCAAGACTTCTAATTCGTAATACGGTGAAAGGATAGTTTTATTTTATTTTGTGATTACATTGCTGCTGCTGTTTACACTAGTGTACAAATTTCTTACGTCGCAGAGAAACTTTCGTATCATGAAATCACACAAGATTTCTGTCTACAGGACTCCCAAAGTTGAATCGTGCATTTTTTCTGATCCAAGGTTCAACGCTTGCATTAATTTAAAACGACTCGTGGGCCTGCATTCTACTAACCGTAATACATTTACCACTCCAATACATTTAGCGCTGTATGGGACATATCGTCCATAGTACTTAAACTAAATGGAAAGACAAATCCGATCGAATGGTGATATACAGATACAGATACAGGTGATATACAGATACAGATACAGGTGATATACAGATACCAAATACAGGTTTTTACGAAGTGAGTTTGAGTTTGTTTGGATTTTGCAGAGTTTCTCTTTGTGATGAAATATACAAAAATTAAGCTATGCATAAATTGTCCGGCATTGTATCAGGAGCGCAAAGAAAAAAGAATTTGTAGGATACGTCATTAAATGCGCTTACTACATTGTGAAATCAAAGCTTTTCAAGCAATTTAAAACGAAAAATAAATATCAACTATAGTAAAATAGGTAGTACTTGTTTAGTAATACTGGTAAAAACCATGTATAAATTGTGTGTTTACGAAACTGTGTCATGCATAATGTTACTTCCAGAATGGAGCCGAACGGCCGTACGCTTCTGTGCACCTATGTTTGTAAATTACCGTTACACTATACCGAACTTACTGAAAAATATCACCTCTGCCTTACAGCAATCACAACAAATTTGGATGAACTTACCATCAACTATTTGTAATGCACCACTACAGGTGTTACCCCATTATTAAAGTGTACTATGAATCGTGTTGCGTCGTTGTTGAATTCCTTGTGCACCGAAATCGTCTTATTGCTGAATTTGAACATTACTGCCTAGCTTGAAAACTCTATTCATGGTTTTTTACAAGATCGTCACCTTACTCATTCTCTCTCTCCATTTATCCTTGATTATTGTCGTCCATTTGGTCGAGACTATTTTAGCAATGGGGGCAGCCTTCAAGAAAATGTCAACCCTTACGTAAACCCTAAAACTCGCAGTACTGGTACCGAAAATAATAATACTGAAACCTGTTAAGCGTTTATATCTGTTAATTCTCGTGGTGAGAATGACTTGTGCACAAAATTTAAGTCTCCGAGGCCTATTTGCACGAATTTGTTGGTGATCAAGAGCCTAACGGAGGTAGGGAGTGTGGGGAACCACGAATGACTTGCGTACGAAATTTCAATCTTCTAGGACTATATGCAAGAATTTGTTGGTCATCAGCCTAACGGCGGTGAGGTGTGTGGGCGCACCACTGAGGCATTGGGGGTCATGAGGGGATACCTATAGGGCGTTTGGTAGCTAGTTCGATTTGTACTGCTAAAATGATTTGTGTACCAAATTTCATGTTTTTTGCCCGATGTGCATAATTTTGTTGCTTAACAGCTGTACTAGTGCGGACAAAAGTACCATCAACAAACAAACACAAAAACAACAACAACAACAACAAAAACAAATGCCATGTTATGCAATATGCAGGCCAGACGGATCGATTTTTGTCAGTACAATTTTTAATGCAGTGAAATAGTTATGATACCACCCCCAAATACCGAATTTCATTGGTTTACGTCAAATCTTGGTGAAACTAACGTGTTTAAAAGTTTAACGTTTCCTCAACAAAAAAAACAACAATACTGTAGTCACATTAAAATAGCGTTTAAACGGCCTTAACCCGTCTTAATACCTTCCTTTTCAGTTATACAAATTAAACAAATTAGATTATTTTTTTAATGTTTATTATTATTTTATTAAATCTACTTACGCTATCAAAAGTAGCCAAAATTATAGTCCATATCTTGTAATTAAACGATTAAACTGGAACCATACCAAAATCGAAAAAAAATGTAAAATTGAACCAAGTTTGTTCTTAAAATAATAATGTAAGAAGGATATAACTTTACCTGAAATGTTACCTTCATCACAGAAACAAGAAAAACTCATATTCCGATATCGGTTTTAGTGTAGTATGAACTAAGCCAATGAGGAAACATCTAACAGTCCCATAAGAATCATCCAAAACAAACATAACAGTGCTTCTGCGTTCACAGCAAAAACGCGTTGTAATAACATCAATTACCACAAATAAGAAACACTAAATAATAAGTAAATTAGTTTGCAATGCGTCATTACTATCATCAGATGAGTTTCGCCTCGTTAGCATATCTCGAGAAATGGAATTGTCTTTCGGGTTGCTGAACGAAATCGTCATTATATGTTCCCCGATACCACCGAAACTCACCACTATTACATTTAATATATCAGCGATTATTACTAGCTGACAAAGTAAATTTTATTAAATATTTGTTTATTTTATTTCTTGCAGCAACAGAAAAGAGTCACCAACGACTAAAGGTTTAAAAAGGAATCACTTATATTTATTAACAAGAAACAAAATGCAACAAGATTATAAAATTACAGGGACATGCACCTAATTAAAGATAAATTTTTCATAAACAGTGGACTATGTCCATAGGCGTGAAATTGTAATTGCAACAATAAAAATACGATCCTCTGTACGACATTGTCTTTTGGCGGCATATGCGAATGTTTCTTCTGTTTATTTTCAGTAAATTCTGTCAATCGCTCAACATGTCACCGGTTTTTAGTGACTAATACAGCAAAATCGATGCAATGCTCAATGGTGAGCTATGACCCTGTATTCAGGTTCTGAAACGAAATAAAATAAGTTTTGTTATAAGACAGTAAAAAATACCTACCGACGGAAATACAGCTAACAACGACCTAACGTCTATTACATTTATTGAAAATCGAATAACTCGAAATACAGCCCCGTGCTTTGTAACTGCCATCAAGTACCTAATTACATGAGTATTTTGTTTACATTCAGGATCTTCAGTGTGTATGAAGCAATGCTGACAACCGAAATAATTTAACATGGTGTGTATAAGTCCGGTGTGGTTTCCATACATACTAAATGACATTAACCGTATTTAGGTGGTGCTGGGTGGGTGTACAAGAATCCGTACACTGGACAACATCGCCAAACAGAGGAGTTTCGTTGAATAGCAAAGCAGCATTTTTATGCATGAAAAACCTCAGCTATAATACTATACATTAATTTACATGGAATATACATAAAATATGGAATGTAAAACGAAGACCATACATAGATTCCTGTGTCATAAAATATTCATTTGAAGTTTGTTGCACCTTTTCGTTTATGTTCATTTACCCAGTGAATTAATCGTAGTTTTTTTAGGAGGTCTCTTAAAACAATAGTAATTTGAAGAATCAGTGAATATTTTAGCAATGGAATAAGAATATTATAATTATTAACACACCCATTCTGGTGTAATCTTCAATCCGCATCTGATTTATTTAGTGTCAGTGATTTCTCATTATCAAAGTAGGCTTAAATTAACATCTCGGAAAGCTACTTAAATGTTTCAGGTGAAAAGACGATCCGTTCACGTAAACAGCTGGTTGGAAAATGACGTTATAATTTCGTTATAGAGCTACAACAGTTTTCATTTTTGGATAAAGCCTGTCTAACCACGGTGAACACTCACAAGGTTGGCATAATCGGCTCCATATTTGCATCCGTTGTCTTCCATCTTTAATAGAGAGACCTGAAGCAAGTGATTTTAGTTGTCATTTTTTATGTAAAGTCTTTTTAAATGTATATTAATTTCTGAATGATTTCCCTGAGTGACGTTACCATTTGGTTATTGACGTGGTATTTATGTGTGATTGATTTTGATCCCAGGCCAAGTTTATTGTAAGGATGTTAGTTTGTGAGTAATCGTTGTATTACAAAAATTGTACCTTCCAACCAGGCAAATACTCGGAAAAACAATGACAGACAAGTTAAGTATTCACAGACAAGTGATAAATGGCAAGCAATAAGTTAATTTTCGGAAAAAATTTACAGTCTTGATCACCTAAACAAACATTGGAACAATAAAACAATAAGCAATTAACACATATAGTGAGTTATTCAGCCCATTTCAGACATACAAAAAAAAAACAGGTACAAATGTAATTAAGACAAAGCTATATGGTGTAGCTGCTGATTGCTGCTCCTCCACAATGGATTACAACCAACTAATTCGGCGGAGCAGCAATGAGCTGCTACACCATGTTGCCTTGTTTTAATTACATTTTCATCCGTTTTTTAATACGTGTGTTTGGAATGGGCTGAATAACTCACTGTATGTGTTCATAATTCATTGTTTTGTTGTTTTAATGTTTGCTTAGGTGACCAAGACGTAATTTTTAGCCAAAAATTATTGAATTGCAATTTTGTTTTTGTGCTTTCTCACCTGTGAGGTAGTGAATACCTACTTTGAACCTACACAACCACAAATTAATTGATGTTATAGAAAAACGTTAGGTGCACTATTATTTAATTTTCAACTACGGAAAATTGTGCCTTGTTTACCTAAAATTGATGATAACAAACTAATCAGATCTCGCACACTTCCTACGGACAGTATCCTTACAATACTAAACTCTGTCTGGGCCATTTCCTCTAGGTCTTTACATTTTTATTCCGTTTTATTGCAAGTACAGTATACTTACATAGGAAGCGTGCGTTTTAATTCATCGGTCTCATTACTGTCTTTTCGTCAATTTTAGGAGAATAAGGTGCTAAATTACGCCACTGATAATTAAATATTTGTGCAACCAATGTTTTTGTATGTCATTGCATAGTCAGAGCCATCATTTTTGCCAGTTTATTGATTTACGAATTTAAATTCAGAAATAGGACAGACAATTCAGCAACATTTAAAATGAATTACCCACTAGGCTCAAAACGTTTTGTCGAGGCAGTGAGACAGAGGAGATACAGAGAGACAGACAGCAGCATCACATCAGCACAAGAGGTCGAAAAGGATTTTGTGGAGGCAGACAGAGATACAAAGACAGCAACAGAGAGACAGACAGGATTACCAGATCAGAAAAGGTCGAAAAGATTTTGTGGAGGCAGACATAGAGACAGAGAGAAACAGAGTGACAGACAGCAGCACCACATCAGAATAAGTTCAAAAGATTTTGTAGAGGCAGACAGAGACACCGAGAGAGAAACAGAGACAGACAGACGCACCACATCAGAATAAGTTCAAAAGATTTTGTGGAGGTGGACAGAGATTCAAAGAGAGCAAGAGAGAGATAGACAGAAGTACCACATCAGAAAAGGCAGAAAAGATTCTGTGGAGGCAGACAAAGAGACAGAGAGAAACAGAGGGACAGACAGCAGCACCACATCAGAATGAGTTCAAAAGATTTTGTGGAGGCGGATAGAGATACAAAGAGAGCAAGAGAGAGACAGACAGAAGTACCACATCACAAAAGGTCGAAAAGATTTTGTAGAGGCAGACATAGAGACAGAGAGAGAAACAGAGAGACAGACAGCAGCACCACATCAGAATAAGTACAAAAGATTTTGTGGAGGTGGACAGAGATACAAAGAGAGCAAGAGAGAGACAGACAGAAGTACAACATCAGAAAAGATCGGCATGGTTTGTGGAGTCCGACAGAGAGACCAAGAGAGAAACAGAGAGACAGACAGAAGCACAACACCACAATAGGTTGAAAAGGTATTGTCGACGCAGACAGAGAGACAGAGAGGAACAGACAGACTGACAGCAGCACCACATCAGTAGCTCCTTTGGTCTGCTTTGTATAGCACTGTCTTCACTAAGAATATTATAATCAATATTAAATTAATGAAATAAAACCTAATACCTATCGGGGCGATTGCACAACGACAGTCAGGTGGGCGTACTCCGACATCAAAGAGCCAACTTAACATCTTGACCTCTTTTCTTCTGTCTTCGTATCTTCTGCGGCACATTATTTCACAGTGATAGTCCATGAGTTTACGATTCCAAATATCTTGCTGGTCTGTCAAACCAGCTGGCTGGATGTAGCCACATTCCGCATACTGCAACACGTAATCCACCACTGTGAATGAAACAAAAATCGTAATTTCTCATAAACCTGTAATTATTGCATACAGCGTATGATAGTGGTTAACCCCAAGGTCACCAGTATGAACGATATGGGGAAGGTAAGGGAGCTTTTTTAATATAATACAGATTTACCGCCTTTTGTGTCAGATCACCGGAAGGGGTGTGATCCACTTACATGGGGACCAAAATTGTAGTACAAAGTACCCCACACAGTTACTGCTTCCTCCTCGGGAATCTGTGAAAGGACTGCTTATTTACCAACCTGCGGAATTCAAGTTCACTGCTTGCATTCACGGTTTCCGTGTTTAGAGAATTCCGAAATATTGACAATCTAAACTAAGAAAAAATGCTTTCGACAGTCGAAGTGTGAACTCTTAACTTCCAATTTCAATAGGTACGATCTATAGTAGAATAGTGGCTGTTGGTAAGATAAAAAAAATGGTAGATCGACGGAAATCAATCGCTTTAATATCTTAAACGTACGGATAAGATCAAACTTAATTCTATGAAATTCCAGTTGCTCCAGACCAGTCCTCGATAGTCGTTGGATATGGTCCAAATCGCGTAGTCCTGGCAGACTGTTTGTGAATTTACACTGAACCAACTCCATCAGGTCGATGTCTCTTTTCAAATATGGGAACCACACTGGTGTAGCGCATTTTAAAGAGTACATAGGTAAGATATGCTATTCGATTTCCCATACACTTGACTCTGAACCAGGGCGTTGACCACACGATCGCTGGCGTGCATTTCTCATCCCCCACAGTGCTAAAAAATTTGATAAATGGATGCTTCTCTTCCCTATGATTTATCTGCAATTTGTTATGATGCGTGTATCGGACACGTCACTCTTCCTCATTTCGTTTTCTTGCTAAACGCATCCACGCAGCAACAAAATGGGTGCTATATCGACAGCAGAAACACGAAGAACGCTCGACGTTTCGCGTGATGTCAAACTCATTATCAAGCAGCGACGGCGCTAGCGGTGGGGCAAGGTGGGCCATGATCCCCCTCCCCTCCAAATATTAACCCCCCCCCCCCCGGATCCTCTGACCCCAACACTCAGGTCATCTCCAGAAAAAACAGACTGCAGGCTAAACTTGACATCAAGTGAATAAACGGTGCCTTAATTTTTTTTATTTATTTATATATATGTATATTATTTATTGTTGTAGCACTTTGAAATAATTTATTTTGTGTATTTGTGAGGTGTATTTTACAAATAAATTGGACTGCATTTAATCTTACGTTACGTTTAAGTTGAATTAAACGGAATAAAAGTGCCTAATGCGGCTGCCTTGAAAAAAAACAGTCCCTGGTCCGATATGTGTCTAGATATTCCCTCTGCCTGTCCCCAAACAATTCAGTCCAGACGCCGTCATTGTTATCAAGAATACATGAACTAAGGAGTAAAAGTCATTAAAAGACGTCATTTCAAAAACCCATGTTCACTGGAACAAATCAGGCTAGGGTAAAAGAGAGATTGGACAGAAGCGAATTAGCAAAGTAAAAGTTAGAAAATAAAAAAAAATTAAAAAATGTAAAAGTGTTTTAACAATCCTTTAACTTTAACTTTGCTGTGAGCAGTTTTTTGCGGATTTGAGGTTGAGAAAATCAAGTTATAGCAATGAAAATAAGGACGGGAAAGCCAAAGGCTCACAAGAAATAACTAAATACAGATGCAAACCTATTTACGTTGCCTTTTGGACTTATATGTCAGACTGCCTGAGCGGGGAATCGAACCCAGGACCTTTGAATCCAAAGACCGAGGTTCTACCGCTGCACGTGTTGAATGCTGCCTGATTTCAAAGGTCCTGGGTTCGATTCCCCGCTCAGGCAGTCTGACATATAAGTCCAAAAGGCAACGTAAATAGGTTTGCATCTGTATTTAATGAAAATAAGCGTGACAGAAACGTAATTTAATTATCCTATGTTTAGTGCTACTCTCATCATTATAGGAGGCTTAGATGCAGAGGAATAGAGATACAAACACACGCACATATCGTACATTTTTTTATGATGTGGATTACAGCGGAAGTGATGTCTGTAGCTCATTGCAACTCTAAAATGATAAATGCTATACAACATTAAAAAAAACATCAAACAAATACCGGATGATGTCTTTCAGAGCTCATACTCTAGACATTTTACTCACATAGCAGCGATATCAAAAGAAGTTTGAAAATCATGCCTCTTCTAAGCTACTGAGAACATCTCATGCACATTTGTATTATACGTCTCTTATTGCAGTAATGTTTTAATCTACACTCTAGTCACGTTTCAGTGGAATAAGAGTATCTTGGTTTTACTACAAACTTCACCGAAGAAAAACAATTACAGCATATGAACCAAAGAATTCAGCGCCTCCCAAATAATGACTTTAAAATTTTTAAATTTGTGTGTGACGAGTAGTTCGAAGCTGAGCAACGGGCTTCTCCTCGTGTGATTTAGTCTGCCTGTCTGTCTTTAGCCGCGATAGCCCTTGAACCAATATTTTGGGTAATTTCAAATTTATGCTCGGAATGTTTTTATTATAATAATCATAATTAAAAAATACAGATGGAAACCTATTGACGTTGCCTTTTGGACTTATATGTCATGCTGCCTGAGCGGGGAATCGAACCTAGGACCTTTGAAACCAACGGCCGAGGCCCTACCGCTAAGCCATACTGACACGGCCATGTCCAAAAGGCAACGTAAATAGGTTTGCATCTGTTTTTTTTTTTAACTCTTGTTGTGCCTTTGGCTTTCCGTCTTTAATAATAATAATAATTAATATTATTATAATAATAGTAATAATAATAATACTTTATTAAACATAATGCAGGAGATTCAACGAAACCAAAATAGCAAACGATTTAGTAATATTAAAATTTGACAATACAATACACTGCGTAATGCTGTACAGTTTATATATTAATACCTAATGTAATAGTTATAAATATTATATACAATTAAAAAAAAATAGAAGAAAATCCATCCTTGTTCAACATGCCATGTTTTTATATTTCGTTTTATAGTAAATGTAGTGGGTAAATGCCTGAGGTTTTCTGGCGTTTTATTTTAAAGATTATTGGTACCATATAGTTATGATTTCTTTTGCCATACGAATTCCTCCATAACGGTATGAAACGTGTTTCTATGGGTACAGATTTCTGCATAGATTATGTGTTATTTCGCTTCTTGTAGCGTGAAACAATAATGAACGACAACAATACCAACGACTATGAACTTGGAAGTGATACACTAGCACGTATGTTGATACTGGTTGTGTGTTTTGGGCCTATCAATTGAAAGGCTTGCAATGCGCCAAGTTTAAACGTAGCGTTGTGTCTAACGAGTGGAAACTTGGATCGTTTTAGATTTGTGTAACCTACGAAGTTCTGATTGTTTACGTTTTTGTGTGTAACGGTTTACCGATTATTTTCAGTAGTGAGTTTTTGTTTAGGTATCAGTTCTTTTGGTAAGTGATGTTGTGGTTTTAAAATTATGTAATTGAATAAGTTCGTTAAATTCAAACTAGAAATAGTTTATTAAAGCTTTACATCTGGCCTTTAAAACTGATTATTTTCAGTAGTGATTTTTGTTTACATAATTATCAGTTCTTATGGTAAGTGGTGTTAGAATTTTGTAATGGCATAAGTTCTTTAAAATGCAAATATCCTATGGCTCATTACGTAAAAATATCTTAGAAATTAAAGATTTCAGAGCTATAATTTTCATGTTGTTTGTTTATTGATTGGTTTGGCGATTCTGTAAATTTAGTAATAACAATTCAACGTAAAATTCAACGGAGCAGTAACACAAGCCAAATATATGTCATGTTAGCACGTCATGTTGAGATCTTTACGTGTTTGATTATAACGTTCTGTTGACGCATTACGTCTGAACTATATAACTAGATTACTTTCTGTGCTGAATTTTGTTTAGAAACCAGTTCTTTTCGTAAACAAAAATGTGTATTTTTTTTTTTTTCTGGTGGCTCAATAATTTCGTTAAACGCAAACCAGAAAAAAAAATTAAAAGCAAAAAGGAGCCTCCTGTCAATACTACAAAAATTGCAAATTTCAGAAAAATAGTATCACGTCATTTGTTTTTTGATGGGTATGAAGATTGTGATTTTAGCAATACCAATGGTTCTAAATTTAATAACTAGTGTGTAGGAGTTATGCATGCAGATATAAGCCATGACAAAATGTCATTTCTGCTTACCCGACCAATGCTTCACATGCACCTGAGAAAAAACGAAACATGTTGCTCACACAATGCTTTTAACAATTTCGAACAATACTTTTAGGGTTACTTTAACAATCCACAGCCCTCCAAGTGCCAATCAGCTGACTAAACCAAGGAGCCTCTATTCGAAAACCATCAAAGGTATGCAGAATTAAGGTTTCCCAATGCCTACAGCAACTTTCATTTCGTAACATCTTCTGAGGCATTCGCAATTGGCTTTTTAAAGTTTATGGAGAATAACATGACTTCTAGGTAACCTTTCCGATCAAGAACACAAAATCAACGATCTTTGGTGCCAAGTTTTCCACAGAATGAGCCTTTCTATAGGCCGAAACTGTTGCCCTAGGTTATGGGGACATGATGTCCAATTTATCTCAAAATTGCAGCAATTCTTTTACATGCAAGTATCTTCTCCAGCTGCTCGTTTTAGTCTGAAAACTATGGCACCGGATAAAGACATAAAACGTTTACGCCTGCCGCCTTCATGCAACAACAACAATGTGGCGACACACTAGCGTGTGTCTTGATTCATTTAATTTTTCTGAATTAGAGCAATGTATATGGTTCCAGCTGTTGCTGTGTAAGGTACGCCTCCTCAACTCGTAAAGTCGTACAATGAACTCAACAACGTTACTATTATTGCTTGAACATCTGGAATTTCCCACGTTCTGTTTTGTAGGGCGTATCACCTTATACATTATGAATAGCTTTCCAACATTTGGTATTCCGCAACACATGGCTGGTTGTCAATCGATTCATAATAGATGAGCCGACTCACTCACCATCGCTTAAAATCAATATGTTATTATTAAAATGATGAGGGCGAATGACTCCTTTCCGGACTTGTGTACGTGAAAATTTAAGATTCAATCCCCAGCCTGCAGTTCGAGCCTTTTGAATTCTCGACTGCTGTATTTTATTGCCTGGTAGAGATACGTTGGGATTCTTCTTTAACTGAAGTTGTAGATACGAACACTTGCCGTATTTCCGACCTTGATTTGTTGAAGCATTAATAATAACAATATAATAATAATATAATAATCCTAATATAAATTTGTTGCAAATGCAACCAGAATGAAAAAGACCTGGTGGTCTAAAATTAAAAAGTTCAAAAGTTAAACAGTTGAAAAGTTTAAAACGGAGACGATGACTCGGCTGCAGACTGAAGGGTTGTTGATATTGGGTTGGGATCACAAAAGCCTTGCCACCAAGGTGTACCAGAGACACAATGCTCCCCGATGGCAGCGCCAAACGTGAGAGACAAGTATAGTTTTTACAAAGAACTTTGTAGAAAAGCCTTGGCACCTGGTTTCTTGGCTTCTTCTGTTTTCCAGCTGCTGAGTGTGTTACGGATGTGGGCATTCAAGCAAACAGTGTAATTCATCATACTCGTTGTACGAATATGGACAAGGGATGCGTGTAAGGAACATTTTATAGAACATTTTTAACCCAACGTGTGTTTTCATAAAAAATGAGACACGTTTTCTTACAACTGTCGGTGTGGAGAACTACTTATTTAATTTGGCTACAGCACTAATCTTGGCTTCAGGAAATCATGAGCAGCCATTCTCAATTGGTATACGAAAAGCGGATTTTTTTTTTTTTTGGGGTGGGTCACATTATTTTTGGATTTGAGTGGGGGGATTCAACATTTTTTTCAGGGGATCAGGGTGACGTCATCGAAAATTAGGTGATCACATTTTCATTTCCTCTACTCCCCCTTACCAGCCATAAATAATGACTGTCCCTGAGAAATAAGTGACACTTTTTTTTCAGTACTGGTTCTTGCATAGTGGACCCAATAACTTGCAAATTTTACAGTACTAAAAGTTTGAGTTCATTATATATTTCGTTTCGAAGTAATTCGAATATCACTCTCCATCAGCTAGTTAAGCGCATACAACTTTTAATGAGATGAATATAATTATATATTTCTTTCTTTCTATATTTGTACAAGCTCTTTCATTTCAATAGCAGTAGGTGTATAACAATTTACAAAGATATCGAAATAATATCTCCGATTAATGAGAGACGTGGTTTGAGTTACAAACATGTAGAGAACGAGAAATTAACGTCAAAACAGAAAACAGAATAAAAATCGCTCCAAGTCCTAAGGAGATACTCAAACTGCACACCCTGCAAACTCCTCTCACCGCCAGCTGAGACATTGAAAAAGGTAAATGTTTACCTAAAGAAAAAAATGACCCTTTTGCATGGTTCTGTCACAGTGTACCACTCATGCTGTCTAATTTAAACCCGCATACCTTGCAGAATGCCAAACTACAACAACGATAAGCTGAGATAGTTATTTTTTTATGTAGAATGTGGCAGAACACACGTCGAGCTGCGCACGCATACAGGAAATGGTTTTCCTGAGAGAAGTGACAAGCATAGAGCTGGGCCGATATAAGAACAAACGGTGGAGTCCAACTCTGAGTCTACATTAGGGAGGGAAGGTGGAAAGCCAGTATGGTAATGGGATTAGTATTACACCTTTTCCCTCACCAGCTTTCTACATGCCCACCCTCATGGGGATTAGAGTTGGTTTCTCCCGTTCGTTCTTGTAACGGCCCAGCTTTATTACATCTATCATTGGATGATTATGACAGACTGGTTGGGATCAAAAGTAGAAACCTCAGGCTTTTCTAAGACAAGACGCATAAAATGAAGATTTCCTGGCATGCTTTGACGTCAACCCTCCCACTACCGCAAAGGTCATTGACGTTTTAGGTGTATTGGTACACACCACTGTTTGGAGGATACTGAATAAAAGTTTATTCCATCCTTACCATACGAAAGACCTCACCCCGATGATCCAATGAAACAAATGGACTGATGTAATCAGAGGCTTACATACTATTGTGGCACGAATACACGTCAAGCTGCACACGCATACAGGAAAAGATTTTCTGAGAAAACACCCAAGTGACAAGCATATTCCATGTGTCATTACATGATTATGACAGACAGGTTGTGCTCAATAGCAGAAACATCAAGCTCCTCTGAGACAGGGCGTACAACACGAGGATATCCTGGCGTGCTTTGAGGTAAATCCTTTCACTACCACAAAGGCCTTGGCAACTTAAGGTGTACTGGTACAAGGCACAGTTTGGAGGATACTGGATAAAAGTAAATTCCATCCCAATCGTACGCAACACCTCATCCCGATGATCCAGTGAGACGAAAGTACTGGTGTAAACAGATCCTTATATACATCGACAATACACCAACATTCTTGCATCATATCTTGTGGACTGACGACACCAAATTCACACGTGGTGGAGTTTTAAAAACGACACAACCAGTACTTCAGGGATTCGAAGAATCCTCATTGGGACCTGCAAGGTCACAGCCATCTGGAGTGGTCCGTGAAATTGTGATGTTGGAAATATGGTGATGGATTTCTTAGCCGTGTGTTCTATGATGGCATTCTAAGCAGACAGCAATACCTAGCACTGCTGCAGATCAAAGTTGGTGGATGGCCTGAAGATCTAGCTATCAAGTCTCGGTGCAAACCAGGTTCTAACAAGATCGTACACCACCTCACGGGAAAAATGCTGTCTCAGAATTCCTGCAGAATGTGGAGACTAGTGTTTGGTCCAATTTGAGCCATTGTGGTTGCCTGTCCGCTCAGCAGATCTTTCACCTTTGCACTTCTAGCTGTGGAGGAACCTAACGGATCGCGTGTATGATCCACAGAAAGTAGTCGAGCTCAGAGAAATCGTGTGAGAGCTGCACGTCGGGGAGGAATTCAGACATGCATAGGCATGGAGGGCGGGCACATTAAGCTCTTCATTTAGCCTCTAGTAGAAGGCACTTGAATTTTTGCTTACACAAATCATCCACTGTCATATGTTGGACTACGACAGTTTTCCATGCTATACCTTCAGTTGCTGTGAGGTATTCGGGTGGTGTACACTATACAGTGAAGTTGCAGGTTACGCAGCTACTGCTTAAATTTACTGTCACTCCTTGCGGGTTCAGCTGATGTTCGTTGTTTTCTTTATTGACGGTAATTTTCGTCGGGCTTAACACGTTTGCAATAAAAAAAATGTGTCTGTCTCTAATCCTTACATAGACAGTGTTTCGATGATCTTGAAAAGTGTATTCAAGGTCATTTTTTTTTTACTCTTTCATAAATTGTTCACTGTCATTCCTGTAAGAAGAAGATACTTATCGTTTCTATTCCTTCAGTTGCTGTGCTACAAGCAAGTGGTGTGTAGTGACGTTTGCAGTGTGTGCAGATACCACTTTTTTTTTTTGTATCTCCGTAAGTTTTGGACCGATTTTCGTTTTATTTTCTTTATTGGTGCACGGGTAGCTGCGAGCACTGGGGCATCAAATTCTTGGCGTCTTGGTCCCAGCTGTACATGTCTGACGTCCTACAGACCCGGGTTCGATCCTGATGAAGGGAAGTGTGTATGCACGGGTTTTTCCCCAGTTGTTTCCCGCCCGTCGATGGGTTTCCTCCGGGTGCTCCGTTTTCCTCCCTCTTGCGGCAAAAAACAACTGTTCCTGATGGTGGTAAAAGCTTCCACTTAACATCTGCCGCTTGGGCCCTTAAAAGCTGTAACCTTATTGGCCGATAACGTCGATTATTATTATTACTAGCGGAGTCGCTCGCTTCGCTCGAGGAGCTTTCACCCTGCAACTCTTGTGCTGCTGACAGACATTCCACGTCTAAAACGATCAAGCAAATGGTCAGAGTGCAGTACGCGTTTTTCGGAAGGTTTCACTGCATAAACAAACGGTAACCATAAATTATTCCAACATTTGTATCTTTCGAAGCAAAAAGCTCAGGCAATTTATCAGAAAAACGCTGTTTCTGATGACAAACGCTGAATTTCCTTCGCTTCGCTCACTCAATCAGCGCAAATATTTCCGCAGATGCGTGACTGAATCAATGTAACCACCAAGAACCACACATCACTTGTAATTTGTGTTAGTATACACTTTATTATGGGTTTTCTTGTTTTACTTATTGTAAGAATATTGTTCTTTACGTCCTGCTCAGTACAGATTTTTCCATGAGCGTCTTATCACTTCACTTTCTGATGATCCCCCACTTGGAGACACTTCTGCAGAAAGTCAATGTAATCTCCTACGAAGGTGAGAGATCATCTCTCTTCGCTCGTGGAGGGTTTCATGAACAGACTATGACGTCATGAACATACATGAAGAGGGTTTAAAAAAACGTTAATTTTTCAGGGTTTTTCGCATATTTGAGAGTGAATATCAAGTTACAGCTATGAAAATAGGCCTATACTGTGTACTATTTAATTATCTTTCGTTTGGTCCTACTCCCATCTTTGTAGGTGCTTTGGTTCCGGAGGAGTAGAGGTACAAACACACAAACACACAAATACACACGCACATCATACGTTCCTAATGATGTAGATGATTATTGTTCACTGTATTGAGTTAATTCATTGTTTTCTACGTGTTAGTAATTTGATCCATGTCTCTATCTTTAATAGTTACAGAGATCGACGATCTTGAAAAATGGATTCAAGTTCCGTTTCAGTTGCACACTAGCAACTAGCATGTTCTATAATATATTCCTAACTTGTATGCAACAACAAATATGACATATCTGCGCCATTATGGGAATTATTGACCTGCAGTCGTTGAGACCTAAGACCATGAACTTTTTACTTATAAATAAATTATATAATTAATATATTTAATTATATACATATGCACATGCACACATACATAAGAACGCTGTTACCATTAAGTCACGCTATGCTGTTTATGTCAATACCTTTAAGTGCATGCTAATTAACAAGATGGAATATTTATACACAAACGCAACTAATAGCAATTAGGACCAGTCAGAGATAATGATTAGTGGGGGTGAGGAGCAAACATTTACAAGACGACAAAGGCGTGACTGCTGGTGACCATGATGGATATTGATATACCGCCCTGCTTCTCACTCAGAGTGTAGCAGATTTGGAGTTCACGTCGTGCTCGTGCTGGAAATGTTGAAAACCTGGTGTTGGCATAAGGAATTGTTTACAGTGGATTGATGTCGGCCGAACGTAACTGAGTTTTCCTCCATGGGCCCAGGTAATGGTGAGGTATGCAATTTCAGGAAAGCTTTTCAGTATTTTATAAATATCACTGCAACGTCATAGCATGTCCCATAACGTACTCTGTGCTGGTTTGAATACGGATTCGTTTTAAATAACTTGCTGTACCACAGCGTAGCATACGCCGGTCTTGCTGTTCGGGCTGCATGAAATGAAAACGGCCCCCTACGCCACTCCCCACGTCCATCCGTCCCCCACAATATTCCTCATTGTTTGATCACATTTCCCCACAATGCCCCCCCCTTCCCAGGGCTCCCCCCCCACGTTCCCCCATTGTGTGGTGTAAATCCCCAATCTCTGCTCCCCTCCCTTAGAACCTCTGGTGTTTGGTGTTGTTATGAACGTAAATAACGTTTTCAGAGGAGAGCGACACTCTTAATGTTAATGTGGCTGAATTGCCCCTTTTGATACCAAGGACGGTAAGGCCGCAACAACGATCGTGCATGCAGTGATTTTACTCAACCAACTTTTAATCTCTTCAACTGGACTGTAATAGCCAGCATTGTTGAAGCAATATTTCATTTGTAACTGAGTGTTACATGGCACACCCGTTCACATTGTTGGCCGCTCTCCCTTTTGCTTTGCTACCGTGCCAGGAATGAACCTACTCGCCCTGTTTCATTACAGTGCATGATGAAATTGCTAAGTGATCCCAACTAAACGTATTACATATAGAAGATAGCTGTAGCGTCTTGTCTCTTCTTTCATATTCTGTTAAATATTGTCCCATAGATATTGTACCTTTAGGAAAGTGTGGATGTACGGTACCAGAAATAAGCACTTGAGCCTTTCTTTTTTTTTTTTATCTCTGATGGAAGCTTAAAACCTTATACCTTTCACGATTAAAATATATGACGGTGATCTAAATTTATTTTTAGTATTTGAAAGTTGAAATCGGATGGAAAGGTTGGACCCACGTTTCGGCATGCATTTTTTTTCACGTTTCTTAACTTTTTATAGTTTTTACGCTGCAGCCCACTGCCAACTCAAGACACGTTTTAGAGCGTATAACGAGTTTCTTATGGTTACCAAAGGAACCCCAAACGATGTGAGCAACGATGCCAAGTGACCAATGTTTTCGGCCACAAGCTAAAATGTACGCCGGATCGAATCCCACTACCGACCACGACCGTCCATCTCTGACATAAAAAAAATTCCCAACAGTCTTCAGATGCAGTTGAAAAGCTAATTAACGGGTTGAAGTACGACTTGGGCTTAGGCGAACTTCCAAAAAAAACCTCCACTTCACGGTAATACATATTATGAAACACATCTACCCAGGACGGAAAGCCAATGGGCTGGAAATTGGTTAACGAATTACGGATGCCTATTTACGTTGCCTTTTGTACTTATCCAAAAGGCAACGTTAATAGGTTTGCATCCGTATTTAGTTAACCAATTTCGAGCCCCCCCATTGGCTTTCCGTCCCGTTTAACCCATTATTTCACGCTTTTTATGTGTTCCTTTCGTCGGCTTCTCTGGTGTGTGGCGCGCAATCAAGCGTCCCCTCCAGTGGCGATTGGAAAAGTGTATGCTTACATGTATATGTGTACGTGTTAAATGCTGCCTATGGACGTTTCCTTTTGGTTGTGTCAGTCTGGCTCAGCGGTAGGACATTGGCCTTTGGTTTCAGAGGTCGAGGGTTCGATTCCCCGCTCAGGCAGTCTGACATATAAGTCCAAAAGGCAACGTAAATAGGTTTGCAACCGTATTTAGTTTACATCTACCCAGGACTGGATTCAATACAGCACTTGAGGAAGAATAGATTAGCTTCAGGGACTGCACTACATTTGAATAGTGCCGGTTTTTTACGGATTCGGATTCGGATTCATATAGGTTAAGGGCAATCATTGGTCAGCGTGGAAGGTGATACGTGAAAGCCCGCCTGGAGCCGCTGCCAGTGCAGATCTTGGTGGTTGTACCAAATACCAATTTCAAATTTTTTTCTGAGTCTGGTTGGGTAAACAATGAGTTACAAAAAAATGTTAGCCTGTAAAAAATGGTATAAACCCGAGAAGTCGAAATACAGGATTTAGGTAATTGGTTTCTTGAAGTTCCGGCAGAGGTGTTTAAACACACACCGAATACTTTTATTTACAAGTGCTTGAGCTATAAGTTTAGTTCCATCTATCTCTTTATACATATACACACACATATACACACACATATACATATACATATACATATACATATACATATACATATACATATACATATACATATACATATTTGGCTTACGCTGGTGTATAAGCGATCGTGAAGATTAACGGAGATAGGCGATCATGATGATTAACTGGGATGGGCAATCATTATGCCTGCCAATCCAAATCTCGGTAATTTAAAGGGCGGGCTTGTTCATTCTTTGCACGGTAGCAATGAAAAACGCCGTGCTTGTTCATTCGTTGCACGGTACCAATGGAAAAAGTGTTCATTTTTGCATCGTAGCAATTAAAATGTGAGAACAAGTCCATTCTTTTCACGGTCGCAATGAAAAATGGCGAGGATGTTCATTCGTTGCGTGGTAGGAATAAAAACGGGCGGGCACGTTCATTCTATGTACGGTAGCAGTGATTGTTGGCAATAATCGGAAACAATCAGTAACAAACAAAACATTACATCTTTTGTGGACGGAAAACTCTATGCTGTCAAACTCTGGGCCCAAAAAGGATCCGACGCCAATGCGATAACAAACGGAGCAGTTTGGGGAATATGGCGTTCGGCCAGACAGGCGTGTCCTACGCCAGGAAGAGCAGGTTTATTAAAATTTCATCTAACTGTACTGATTGTCACATACGTTTCACGTTGAAATGAGCTATGCCGTGTTATAAATTATTCTTCCCTATTTGAATTCTCCGTATTGCAGTGTCGGCTGGTACATTTGCGCTAAATAAACTCATCGATTTGTTTCCCTGCCTACAATTTAACGTGTAGGGAATGTGAAGTCGGCCACCCAAGTCATCACAACATAGGTGCGTATTCTAATTACGCTAATAATCATTGGTTATTACTTTTCTTTATTTGTGTAACTTAAATTCCACTCAAATTAAACTGCTTACGCAGAAATACTCAATTCACGTTGATTCTATTTTAAATTCGTGAAACTCTGGTCAGTTTGAATATAATGAATTTCGGCTGATTTCCGAAGGGTTCGACACAAACAAAAAAATGTACGAGATTTGTGAATCTGTATATCTTCCAATGGATTTACGTAGATTTACGTATTTGCTGGGACTTAAAGATTTATAAAAGATTTAAGCAAGATTTAACAATTTACATGAACTTTTGCACGATTTACACGGATTTGCAGAAAATTTAAACATTTACATAAAATTTTTCAGATTTACTGATTTGAAATTTGCATGAAGATTTGCTGGGATTTACAGATTTACAAAAAATTTAAGTAAGATTTATATGATTTAAGCCAGATTTACGTGATTTAGAAGATCTATACTAGATTTACAAGATTTGAATGATTTACACAATATTTACAAGACTTGCACAAGATTTGCACAAGACTCCAAATTTGACTTACAAATCTAAATCATGGGTGTACGAGATTTCTATCTTTGTCACACCCTTCGTTGATTTCTCAGATCACGTACAGAAACAATACACGTAAATTACTGTGAAGTATAGATATGGTTGGTGTTGTCGAAAATTCTTACCATAAAGTTCGCTGATTCTTTGTTCTATGTTCTTTGTAAGTGGAAGCACTGTCTCCATGATTTAAGGTCTTCACATGGCTCTGTGACACTATCATTTGTTAGTTTTTTTTTCCGGGAGAAGGGCGCTTTATGCAGCGTCTCATCTCTTTCTATTTCTGTTTTAACAAATCAATCGTTTTTTACCCTTTTCTAGTGTCTTTCTTGTTCCATTATGGATGCGAAACGAAACGACTGTTCCAAGAAGGAAAATGCACTCACCCAACGAATTCGCAAAATGGTACGGTACCATCAACAGGAATCCAACTGGCATCAAGAATTTTCCGTTACTGGACTGTCTTACGCCTTTGATCAAAAGTACCCTATTTTCGTTCGGATCATCTGGATCGTTTTGATGATTGGTTGTTCCATTACTTGCGTATATCAGTGTGGTGCCCGCATAGCTTACTACATGGAGCAACCGGTAGCTGTTGATGTTACCATAAAACAACCCACACTCGACCATTTTCCTAGTTTCACCGTCTGCTCACCAGAAAACAAAGACATGTTAAGTTACAAGCAGAGGTATAATGTAAAAGACGAGGCAGTTCGTGGAAAGGTTGCTATTTACGAGTTACTGAAAAAAGGTGCTGCTGATGGCGATCAAGAGGAACTCTGGAAGGCGTTGGATTCGAAAAAAGTTATCAGTGTGTATGCTTTAGACCGGGTAAGTGGTAAAGAGTGGTTGTAATGTTTAAGTGCTTACAGTTACAGAGCCCTAACGGTGGGGATTTCCAGTTGAGGTCTACAGTTAATCTTGGGCGTAAGGTTGGTATCACGAATATCCGGCAAATTCCAATACGAATTAAGTGAGGAATGTACAGTAGGAATGTACAGTCCCTAAGCTGCAGCCTAACTTAATACGGAGCAGTTCGTCCCAAGTTGAATAAATCGGTGATTTCATATCAGGTTTGGCGATAATCCTCGGGTTAATGAACATTTTAGGCTTCGGACTAAGGATAAAATTTAGACCAAGGCACATCATGGTCTAAGTTGAGGTTTAAGCGCGTCTTTCGAAAGCGAGGCTTCACTGCACGACCTGAGTGAGTGTTGGTATATGAAGTGATTTCAGGGGTACATTTCCCCACCAGAACAACTCAAGTGTCACTCTAGTTAAAAGTTGTCGTCAGGAGATGACGATTTTTCCCTTTCTCCAGTAGGGACACATACTTTTCAGTTCGTAAATGGGAATTGGTTTAGATTTTCGAAGTGACCACGTACATTGACATGTTTTAACAGATTAACATAATTAATTTGTACCGGGGTAATAGCAACTGGTGGGATAAGGGAACCTCCCCTCCCCTCAACCGTCCAAGAAGACGTACAACCCCAATTGGCACGTTACAGTTGGCAAATTCGAGTTTTCGAGTTTCACTGCAAAGTCTCGCTTCCATGAAGACTAGTTAATCAATATCAACATTCGGGCAGTTTGAAAATAACGTTTCAGATGCTTTTTTTTTAATTATTAGCTTTCGTAATACTTCTGTTTAGCGTGCGAGTAACTGAAACGCTGTCCCTGACCGTATTTAATCGCTTCCCTGCAGCTCTCCTCCATCACCGCGACTGGTAAGAAGTGTGCGAACTCAGAGATAGGCTGTGCCTAGCGGGAAAAGAGCCGTCTTGTTTGCCTGTTAGCCCATCACCACCATGGCTTAAAAATATCATAGATAATGTAGAAACTAAAAATAAAATATGCTTTAAACTGTATCTCCACAAAGTTTAAAGTCTTGATAAGAATTTACTTCGCGAAAATCATACACCGTTGGCAAAATAAAAAATGAGTTGGCTATTTTACTTCCTGTAGCCTTTCTCTGTTAGATAGTGACCAGAAGGCGGTTTGGTAAGTAGTAACT
>JAHWFP010188070.1:10489-41431 GCA_023313725.1 Lithobius niger | reverse complement strand
GTCAGAACAAATGTGTACGCCTTTACATTTTGTATGTTTTTTTTTTATATTAAGTATAATCTATCGAGTTTGTGTTGTATCCTAGAATAAGTAGTTTGTTTGGTTTTTCAGTGGAACACATGGGCAAAAATGTTTGGCTACGATGAGAAGATTAGCTATGGATCTACGTTTGCCATCCAGTATGTCATGCACATTTCTTGGGCATTATTATTTGCTACGCTGGCTGTTTTGTTAGTGAGGACATTCGCACCGTTTGCTGTTGGTGGAGGCATTCCAGAGGTAATTGGAAATGCCTTTAAGTATTGAAAGAAATAATGCTTGTAGCATTTCTTACAACAATACGAACAAAGTAAAAAAAAATCCTTAACATTAGATGACTGGTGACTTGATTTTATACTTGATGCAGTCTGTAATCCACATATTGTGCAATAGATATTGGTAGTTTCCAGATAAACAAGCGGCTACAGCGACTGCCTAGTCGCACCGGTCTTCTGTACAGTTCCTCCACTTCCAATGTTGAGGCGCACACCTCTATCATGCACTACAACTGCTGTTATTATTTAATTTAGTTACGTTGAAGCAAGTCTATTAAACAATGGACGTTGTAAACAATGGTCGTCAATATCTGGTACTGTTGCAAAGTTGAAAAAAAGCGACGGACGGACAAAGTCGTTGCAATAGTCTTCTCGCCGGTTACGGCGTACAGAAGACTAAAAAGACATGCAGTAATAATTATTATAGGCAATCAAAGACAGTTCTTGATACTGAACATCATGTCATTTGTTATTCAGCCATGCTGTACAACAGCACTAGTCACTAAGTCGTCAATTTAAGCTGGAGTGGTGTAAAAAAGGGGCCCGTAGGGCTCGACACTGAAGTCTCCAACATAAGTCTGCTATGTTCCAACACTCCTTCTGATTTGATGACTTCGTGCGGGTAGTTGTTGAATGAGTGGCCGTGATTAATTTCATGATGAACCCACGCTAACAATAACATTGTGTAGGTTTTTACATGAAAAACTAATGTAAAAAATTTTAGTTATCTGGTTGGTGCCGTAGTTTCAATGCAGAGCGTTGAAACTACTTCGAACAGAAGAACGATTTTGTTTTCAAACAAGGCTAACTGCGGTAGACTTTTAAGCATCTCACGTCCCGACTGGCAACGATTGGTAGTTAACACCTACTAGTGTTGCTTCGTGGAAATAAGATACTGCAATATTCAATGAATAGGCTTGGAGCCGTGAAGCAAGACGCTCAGTGGCTATCCCACTCAACCTTGTGACATACTATGTTTGCGGCGTTTTAAGCGAACAGCTCTGCTTACAGGGTGTACACAGACCTAGGAATAGACTTATAGTACAGTGTGGCTACATGCAAGCAATTACAAGTTCCTGGTATAAGCAGGGGCATCAAAAATGTAAGAAAATACGTACAAACGGTTACTAATTTTGCCAAGAAACCAACAAATTGGAATGCTTATGCTACATGCAAGCCTCCGATCACAATAACTACTGCCTAAGATTTAACAGAGAAAAAATAAAAATAAAAGTCTGGTCACCGGGTGACTTAATCTTAAAGTCGATAGGGTCATTTTACTTGGTTAAGTTGAGCTGGGTGACTTTTTGAACTTGTAAAAAGTGCTTGGAAGCTAAAACATTTTTTGACGTGGCCCAACAAGACCATCCATAAATACTCACTTTTGCTGGTATGATATCTTGCTTTATTTGTACTATTATTCACTGTACTGTAACATTTTCTTTCGTAGATTAAAACTGTGCTAAGTGGCTTTATAATTCGGGGACTACTTGGCAAATGGACTTTAATCATCAAAACTGTGGGTGTAATGTTAGCTGTGGCTGCTGGCCTAGTCTTAGGAAAAGAGGGACCTCTCGTTCACATTGCGTGTTGTATTGGCAATATAGTGACCTACTTTTTTCCGAAATACGGCAAGAACGAAGCCAAGAAGCGTGAGGTAGGCATATGGTAGACACTTTTGTGCTGAGAAACCAAACATGACACCCTTTATGTTCAGATGACTCATGTTTTCATTTTTTGGTTCTTAGATTTTGTCTGCTGCTGCTGCTGCTGGAGTGTCTGTGGCTTTTGGGGCGCCAATAGGGGGTGTTCTTTTCAGCTTGGAAGAAGTAAGTTGATCTTGAGACGGTATTAACGTAGCTTGTGTGTTTGTAAAGTAACTAAATTCGTTAAAATTTATTCAGTCAGGTTCTTGCTTCTGTTTTGTGTTTATGGTCATATGCTTTGTCTTTGGGTGGAATTTGAAACTCATTTTCATTACAGGTGAGCTACTATTTTCCAATGAAAACATTGTGGCGGACATTCTTCTGTGCGTTAGTCGCATCCTTTGTTCTTACTTCTATAAACCCATTTGGTAATGACCACATGATAGTATTTTATGTGGCTTATGATACTCCGTGGGTAATTGTTGAGCTTATTCCTTTTGCATTTCTTGGAGTTTTAGGGGTAAGCATTTTTCTGTTGGTTTTCACTTTAAATCCTTCTATAACTATTAAAAGTTTGTGTTAAAAAATTAAGAAAGCGTTTGATATTTGCTCAGTTCTAAAGCTCATAATATTCTTTTCCAGGGGTTCTTTGGAGCTATATTTATTTATTTAAATGTATTTTGGTGCAGACTTCGTAAAACTTCCAAACTTGGTACCTATCCAATTATAGAGGTTAGGCTATGCTACAAAAATTTTTTTGCATAAATTTTGCATTGCAACAAATGCCAGTTACTCTCTCTGTTTTAGGTAGTTGGAATTACACTCATTACTGCACTTCTTAGTTTTCCCAATGAATACACTCGGTATGTGTTGCGTTATCATTTTTTGTTACAAAGAATATTTTGGCATCAAAATATATTATGAGACGCACACCGAATGGATATCTGTATTTTACATAAATAATTGAACAACCTTTGCAGGTTGGACACAAGCGAGCTTATTGCACGACTTGTCAGAAATTGTGGTGTAGCTGATGTCACTGAACTATGGTAAATATATGTTGTTATTATATTAATTTACTTTTTGTGCAAGGTAAAACAAACTGAACATATTACACATTTTTACAGTAATATGAGAGAGTGTAAGACCATGCAGTGTAAGAATACAGAATAGGAAATCTCGTTTGTTTTTTGAGTTACTACGGATCGTACATGTCGTCTGTCAGAGTGACGTAATGTTCATTTAATTTTCAGTGACTATCAGTATGGCAGTAGCGAAGGTTACAAGCTTTCAGCTGGGCCAGGGATATCAAGTGCCATGTGGAAGCTGGCACTTGCGTTTGTATTTAAATTCGTAATGCTGATTGTTACAGTTGGAATCAAGGTACACCAGTGTCTTTATAATTAATTTCATAAAATTATTTTTGCACATCACAAGTTCCATTTTTATCCTTTAAATAGCTGCATGATGTACATTTTCTGTTTTGGCCTACCTGAAAATAAAGGATTTATCCAATGTGACTGTCTGGAAACGGAGCTTTTGGTTGGTTCTGAGATGACGAAGTTTATTTTCAGAATCTTCCAGGGTTGCGCAACTAAACCCAGACAAAAACATTAAATTTACATTGTGTATGACCAGATATCCACGGATAAAAATAGTTTTACTGTTCTCAGCCTGAATGATGCAAGAAATCTATTAATTTTTTTTTTTAATTGAAACATTTGTCGTACCTGCAACCATTAAAAGATGTGTAGGACTTTAAGTTCAAATACACATGACAACATATCTTCTGCGTATGAATAATTCCCTTAATCATCTACACTGTTCCTAAATTATATTATGTTAGACACATGAAACAAAATATTGATCCACTCTTGCAGCTTCTAATCTATAACTCAGTACATTGTGTATCACTAAAACAATGTTAATAAGGTTTTGTTTTTTTTCATTGTTCGGCTAACTATGAAATTCCATTAATTTCAGGTACCTGCCGGATTGTACATTCCAAGTCTTGCTATTGGTGCCATTATTGGGCGTATGATAGGGGTTGGCATAGAACAGTGGGCACAGTAAGGCAAATGTTGCTTCCTTTCAATGATGTAAATCTATGTAGTCCCGGGGGATCCTCTAATAATAATTATTTAATAAGAATTATTTACCGGACAAATTTCCGAGCTGCATACGCCCACTTTCACATTGCAAATTGTTCATAATCTCATAAATTTTCGATTGCTTACAACAACCTTCTTAAGGCACTTTGAGGGTTTTTCTTCTGTTTACATGATTACATCTCACTCCACAGTCTGTTGTTTTGCCATTCGAATTCGTTACCGCCGCCGCCGTGCGTAGACTCTGATTTTTGTAGGGCCGTTCCGGTTCATTCAGCCCAGTCCATTGTTGAGGCCGATCGTTGCTCAGGAGTTTCCACTTGGTGTCTAGTTTATTTTCAAGATCGTTCCCCACTAGGAACGTGACATTTGGACTCGACGGCCTTGTAAATTCATGAGGGTCACTTGTTTACGTTCATGCAGTTTTATTGCCACAGACTCATGGCTTCTCAGATGGTAGTCCCACTTAGAATTTGACTTAATGAACGTCGCAGCTTTATTCCACGTGAGTTCATGCTTGGTGTCTGTGCAATGGACTGCAATGCCGTCGTCATTAGCCTCATTCCTTATACTTCCCACATGTTGTGTCAATCTCTTTCGCACTCCCTGTGTGGTCTCACCGAAGTATACGGACACCAAGCATGAAATCACGTGGAATAAAGCTGAGACGCTCATTAAGTCAAATTCCAAGTGGGACAACCACCTGAGAAGTCTTGAGTCTGTGGCAATAAAAATGCACGAACATAAACAAGTGACCCTCATGAATTTACAAGCCCCTTCGTGTCCAATTGTCACGTTCTTAGTGGGGAAAGATCTTGAAAATAAACTAGACACAAGTGGAAACTCTGGCGCGATCATCGTCCTCAACAATGGACTGGGCTGAATGAAGCGGAATGGCCCTACAAAAACCGGAGGCTACGCACGGCAGTGGTAACGAATTCGAACGGCAAAACAACAGACCGTGGAGTGAGGTGTAAACAGAAGAAAAACAACCCTCAAAGTGCTTGAAGAAGATTGCTGTAAGTAATTGAAAATTTGCGAGATTATGAACAATCTACAATGTGAAAGTGGGCGTATGCAGCTCGGAAATCTGTCCGGTAAATTTAATGGTTCGTTTCACAGTAAACAAAGTGATCGTCTTTTTCGTGAATAAGAATTATTCTGAAGGATTCTTCTGTAACCCCAAATATGGAAAATTAAGCACTTAAAAATTAAGAATAGTTCATTGAGTGTTAATATTTTCGACAGACAGCAACATAGTAGATGGTGAGAGTGTTCGAGTATGTCTTGTCTTCGCCAGGCTCACGACGTTTGAATTTCTCTAGATTCACATCAGTTGGGTGGTGTTTGTGTTTTTAATTACGTGCTGTGCACCAATGATCTTTACAGGAAGGCTCACTAAGAGTATCTAAGAGGGCCGACTAAAACTTCGTACAAAGCAGGGCCTGCAACGTTGGGTGAACGATATGCTGGATATTTGGGTACGAATAGATTAACACTCTACGAACTGTTGTGGTATTTTTTTTGAAAAAGTGTGAACCGTTTTCCATGATGAATCCTACTTACTGTCTGTAACCCCAAATATCCAAAATTAAGTATCATAAAAACTATAAAAAAGTAGGTTACCTGTATACAAATAAAATGCATTGGCAATCCTTTGTATACGTACAGTAAAAGTCGATTATCTGAACCCCGATTATCCATTCAAAATATTCAGAAATTTACCAATTTTTAAGGAAGGAATAAGCATTGACTTTGCTTTATTTATGTTCCTGGAGTCATTTCATGAAAAATTCATTTCAGCAGTATTATACAATCAGTCATAGTTCACAAACACGAAAACTGAGTAAGGAAAAAAGTTTTCCTCTTTTATTTTGCACTTAAATTGGATTATCCGAATTTTCGATTATCAGGACACCCTTCCGTCCCAATTAGTTTGGATAATCGAGGTTCTACTGTACTTATTTCAGTCGAAAAACTTTGCTATAATGCATACTATGAAAATGTCAATACGTCATCAAAACGGCACCAAAGAGTCCAGTAAAATTGACGTCAAGGACGTACTCAACGTCCAGCTAATTTTCTACATCCCGCAGATGTCTTCATCAGCCTTCCACTACATTTTGATTGCCGACTATATCATCAACAACTCTATCTATTTTACTTTAAATTTTGCTGCCATCGTAACCTCCAGTATTTACTAGGTGGGTAGAGATATCTTCGAACAGTTCAACAGTCAGTGGAAGCTAGAGGGAACATATCGCAACCCAATAAAAACTTGTGGGATGTTGAAATTTAGATAGATGTTGAGTATGTCCTTAATGTTACTTTATGTGAAGTTTGGTGTTGTTTTGATGACATATTTCAGAGTAAGTATTAAAATTATTTTTCATTTATTGCTCACAATTTCCATGCAAATTAATAACTTTTAGCTATTTAAACGATGATGTTTAAAAGCTAACTCTGAACATTCTGGCTGCACTGTAGTAAAGCCAACTGCCGAGAAGTTGGCTTACTTCATTGCAGCCAGCATGTTCAGACTTAGCTTTTAAACATCATCGTAAATATTTTATTTATTATCCGATTTTGAATCTGTTTCTTTTTGTTGTTGGTCATATTGTATCCTTGCCTCAAACTTTCTAATTTACATTTTTTGCCGTATCGTATCTCGTTTGGAAGATAGCACGAGGATGACCTTGAAATATTAATTCAAGGTCATTCCTTTTTTTTTCGTGTAAACATCCCCCATCACACCCAACATTACACTGCTATCATTATTATTCTCTCATTAGCCATTCTCAGGATATCGGCTCTTAACACTTTAGTTGGATCATCCTGTAGACAAAGAGATTTCAGTAGCCAAGATAAGAAGGGAGTTCAAATGAATAGAGGGAATTATTAAGAATGACAGACTTGTTTTGTATAGCTTCAACAATAATCCACTAAGAATAAAAATAACCATGTTTATCCCGGTCCCGGTATACTTTTGCTTTTTGGATAAAAATTATTAGTGTTCTTAAAATCTTTTGGTTTCTAAGAATAATGTATTCCTAATGGTAGTGGTTTGTCTAGGTAAAGTCATCCTACACAGTTACTTCCTCAAATGTGAAGGGTACCCTCGTTGAAATTCTTGCAATGACATGGCTGCCTTTTTTAGGTGCCTAAAATGCAGTGCCAAGCGAAGGAACTACTGCTATCTGTCCGTCTGTACATGTTGTGGTGGTGTCTGTCTTGTCTGTATGTATTTGCAATTACTTTTGAACCATTATCAGATTCCTTTAAAACTTTTGACATTAAAAAAACAGTAAATTTGGTTAGGGAGTTCTGCGGTTTTTCATTGTTAAATGCTTGAAAAGGCACTAACTTTAGCATGAAATTTTGACTGAGCCTTGAAAAAAAAAATGCATTCAGGAAAACAAGGTAAATGTGACTAAACTCTCCGTTGTGTTACTGTGAAAGTTTTCGTCTAATTCAGAGTTATAATTCGGAGAATTAATATATTTACCGCTAATTTTCACAAATAAGACTATGTCTACTTCTTTCAAATTTTCAATGACTGGCTGCCATCTTTCTCAGGCATTACGACAAAAGTTTTCTTGATACTTGTGTTCAGAAAACTTTTGTCGTAATGTCTGAGTAAGATGGCAGCCAGTCATTGAAAATTTACAAGAAGTAGACATAGTCTTATTTGTGAAAATGAGCGGTAAATATATTAATTCTCCGAATTATAACTCTGAATTTGAGGTTAATGTGCAACAATTGCTGAATGAATTCACATGTAAAATAACTATTAAAGTAAATGTTGTCACATCTTTCAGTTAATGGTCGAAGATTCAACCTTAATCTTACTTTTCATTGTGGCTTTTTTCCACGATATAGCTCTCATCCTGACATGAACGTTTTTATGGGCGAGTGTGGCGCTAGGTGTATTACACCTGGACTATATGCTATGGTTGGAGCTGTTGCATTTCTTGGAGGAATAACACGTATGACAGGTAACACGAATGATTTGGTGTTAACATAAGATAGTTCCTTTTTATTTTTATTATTATACATTAAATAAAAAACAGAGCCAGAGGTTCGCAGCAACAAAAGAAGTATCTTCAAACTTTTGGGTTTAGCTGCGTTGAACTTGTCCATAGCAGCCTTAAATAAGTTCATAGTTGCGACATTAACCACCTCAGCTGGAAATGCATTGCACGAGTTGGTAACTCTGTGGCGAGGTCATTTCATCACATTTTCAACCTGGCATGATTTCTTGTCCAGTTTCCGCCTTTCTGAGGATGTCAGAATCTGATCTCAGAATTAATTTTGAATTAATCTCAGAATCTGAAGGAGTAAGAATATTCTCGGATCCATCTTACCCATTCTTTGGAGGATATAGTAGGCCAAGATGTTGTCGCCTTGAGTCACGTTTCAGGGATCGAAGTAAGACCAAGTCTCCAAATTCATTCATAGTATCAGAGCCCGCGAAACTGGTCCAAGTTTAGTAGTCACGACTAATATCCTTGATTAGCAATGGTTGCCATGCTTGAATATGATGTTAGTGTACTACACCATTAAAGTGATTCAATTTTTTTTAGTTGGATTGGTTGTGATAATGTTTGAAGTGACGGGCGGAGTACGCTACATTGTCCCGCTCATGGTTGCAGTCATGATGAGTAAGTGGACTGGTGATGCACTCTGCGAAAAAGGGATGTATCCTTTTATAAATCTTGTGCTGGTAATTCACAAATTTGTTAGCCAAAACTAGTTGTCCACTTCATGTATCATTTGAAATAGCATTTAAAACTACATCTGTCTCATGGGGTGTAAACAACAGGCCACCTGTAACCTGGTCAAGAATCTACCAGCTGTGCCACTTCTGGCTCTATGGACGTGCAGCACTTCCAATCAAAACACTTCACCTTCAGCTTTCATCCTATCATCATCGTTTGAAAAAAATACCTCCTGAGGAAGTCCGTTTGCAACAGGACGAAATATTGTGGAATGCAACCACTAACAATCAGACCAGTTCGGTGAGAATTATTGCTTTCATTTTTATTTAGAAGTACCGTAGTATAACTGCAATATAGAGAACAGGACAGACTCCAACCTATTTCGTTGCTTTTTGGAATTAAATGTTGGATTGCTGAGCGGGGAATTGACTCAACAACCTTCTAAAATCCTAAACTGAGTCCCTAAGTGCAGCCATGCAAATCTATGGTCAAAGTACGCTCTACTTAAGCAGGGTTATGATGGAATATCAACATCAGCCTATGAATTCAAATATTGTTAGTTTAATTCTTTGTTGCAGCAGTCCGACGTTTAAGTCCAAAGGGCAACAGAAGTAGTTAACACCCCAGTTCTGTTGCTTCTAATGCTAGCTAGTTTGGGTTTCCATGTTTTAATCCAGTGTGCTATAACTGCTAATAAACTGCGGAAAAAGATTATTTTAAGAGTTGGTGCTAGTAATGACAGCAGCTCCCTTTGTCATATGCAGTAAAGTTGTCTCCCTTTGTCCTCACGCTTAACGGCATCTCCTTTCTTTAGGCTAAGAATGTCTCTTAGAGTCTTGGTATGCGTAGTTCCATGTGTATATACATGGTCAATTAAAGTACACTTGGTTGTCAAACGATTTTTACTTTTTGAAGTAAATCCGACGACCTCAATTTCTAGTTTTCATCAGGTACTCCAGATGGGGCGGTAGGACAGTCAGATAAGCGACAGTAATGTTTATAATTGACTTCAGAAAGGTAAAAAAAAAGGTTGGTTCTTTCCTAACAATAACTAACGGTTTGTAGTCAAAACATGATACAAACAAGAATTTTTCTAACAGTTGGATTCGGTGCATTCTTTACGATTTTCAGCTTTCTTGTCACAGTTTTGCAGTGAATTCACCCTTGTGCTACTGACTATATGAACCAGTGAAGGTTTAATTCAACCCACAAAGTTCCTGCACATAATTTCCAGTCTTAGATAATTTCAGTCTACTCCCCAAATCAGTTTCACTAATTTAAATCGACTCATTCTAAATGTTATGTTTCTTGACTCAAAGTCAGTTTTGAAGCGCTTATAGACCTGAACGACTATCCATTTTTGGACAGTAAAGAAGATTTTCAACATACAACCCAAGTCAAAGACGTCCTACGACCAAGGTATGTGTTTTATGCTTGTTTACAGTTCTATAATTTCATTTGACTGTATGTTGTTTACGAAGAAGACTGCAGCAGCGACATCGGGGGGGGGGGGGGGGGGTAGTGTGTTCCCGCAAGACTCCAAGTTAAGAGTAAGAGTATTATTGTCTTTTTTAACGTTTCAGAGCCGCTAAAAATAGCTGAAATTTGTTGAAAGCAAGATTCTTCATTGTGACACTGATATGCCTCCATCATGTTGTTGTTTAGAAAGGTGTTAACGCGAATATTGAGAATTTGCTATCTGCTTCTTAGGGTTAAATACGAGCGTATCCACGTGTAAAATGTTAATGTCAACTTACAGATTTCTTATACTTCATTTGAAGATATTACAGTTATGTGTTCTGTCCTGTATATTTTCATTATTGTGTTGCACGTGCTGTTGTCTGTTGTTGTGTGCAGGTTTGATCAGAACTATCCCATGTCCATTTATGTGCACAACCTTCCTTTTGCGTTTTATTTAGAATGTACACGATTCATGTCATCTGGAAGTAAACTAGCTTGTGTAAAGGGTTTCTTCTATGATCGTGTGTTTGATTACAATGAAAGTGACTCGTACTCTATTAACAGTTTGATCAGTGAAGACCAATTCGGTATTTAACCGGAAAGATCATCTACTTGCCAACTGCTTGCTTGCATTGACTTATGGACCAGTGCCTTGGACGCTGGTGTAACAACAGATATTATTTATTTTGACTTTTGCAAGGCATTTGAATCAGTGGTCCATTCAAAATTACTTTACAAACTTGGACAGTTTGGAGTAACTGGTGGCCTGTTGAAGTGGATTTCTGCTTTTCTGGCAGGCAGATCCCAGCGAGTGCTGGTCGGTGACTCTTTTTCTAGCCCGTCCATGATAATTAGTGGTGTACCACAAGGGTCAGTTCTTGGACCTTTGCTTTTTGCCATCTATTTAAATGATCTACAGTGTAATACCTCGACTATCCACCAGTTCAAATTTGCCGACGACTTAAAGTTGGGTGTTCATATGGTTGACTCAGTATCAGACTTCTCAGCACTGAATGACGCGATTGATTATGTTTCGGAGTGGAGCGATGACTGGCAGCTGCCGCTCTCAATCAGCAAGTGCCGGGCTTTTCATGTGGGTCACCATAACTTTTCTCCACGCTACTGTCTTAAAGACCAGCTACTTCCTGAAGTTTTTGAAATTAATGACTTGGGGGTCTGCTTAACCACCAATCTTAAGCCGTCGATCCATTGCAACTTGATTGTCACTAAAGCCTTTCGAAGACTGGCAATTGTTGAACGCTGTTTCACTTCCGGTAATGTTAAAACTAAAGTGTGGGCTTTTAAAGTGTTTGTGAGACCACTCCTGGAGTATGCGTGCCCGGTTTGGTCTCCTACTCTTCTGGGAGATATCGACAGGGTTGAATCGGTCCAACGCAAATTTACTAAAAAACTTCCTGGCATACGGAACCTCTCTTACGACATGAGATTAACTCGCGTGGGACTAGAGTCCCTGGAGTTACGTAGGCTTCGAGCTGACCTTCTCTTGACCTTCAAAATTGTTAGAGGTTTTCTGCAAGTGGACATGCCGTTCTTTGACCCTTGCCCTTACTTGGCAACTAGAGGCCACTCGCTTAAATTGGCTACCCAAGCGGGGAGGTTGGATTGTCGACTAAGGTTTTTTGCTGTGAGAGTAATCCATCCATGGAACTCTCTGTCCGAGGAAGCTGTACGGGCACGTTCTGTCGACCATTTTAAATTTTTGTTGACCAAAATTTGTCTTCGCAAATTCTTGAGGAGGCCTGAATTTGTTGCCCAGGTTTAACATTTTAACTTTTAAGACTCGGACTAGTGTAAGTGGTCTACCCCTTCTAGATCCCAACCACTCTGTGGTTAAATTTATTTATTATTATTATTATTATTATTATTATTATGACTGTAAACAGTAAGTCCAAAAATTGTTGTGTGTTTGCAGGTAGTAGTTGCGGATAGTCTCACACGATATCCACTGCCCAAACTGGAGGATGATACCCCCCCCCCCTTTCCAAACTGCTTATTGGTCATGTTCTGTGCTCCATAACTGCACTGCATGCATATGTAGTAACCAAACTGACCTGAATGCTATCCAACTTTCATGTTGGAGGTTTATTAATTAACCATTGATAGAGTGGTTGCCCTGCATGAAGTGAGGCTTCTCTACTGTGCTCATAGTGGATGAAGCCAGGTCCCAGAACACTGTTTGGTAATGCTGAGCTAAATGCAGTTATGATACTGCCCTGGTTTCAAGTGTGCATTGAACCCATTATGTTCTTACGAAGGAGTGATTTGACAGAATGCGCAGATTGTTTTTCTGGTTGTGGAATAGATTTCTAAATTGAGAATTGGAGGTTGCCCTCCATTTAATCCAAATGATTTGCTGGTCTAATTCCTGCTTGTCCGTAACTGTATGGATTTTAGTTTAGTTCATAAAGATACACATTTTGAAAGGGGGCATGACTTATAAGCGTGATGGGACTATATATATATATTTATTTACAGGATAACACTACAAAAGTATGGTAAACAACCAGTTACAATATGATCGTGAATATGGTAGACGAATTGTAAAGGTCAGTGGTACAATGTATTGCTTACATCTGCCCCAGGCTTCTAACTGGAAGACTTTAAAGCAATAGACAATTTCATCATGCGTAATTAGTCCATTTCAAAATCCCTTGTCCAGGATGGTGGCTTGCAGCTTCGCTTGAGCCTGTCCCTTGCAATATTGTCATTTCTGTCAATGTTTTGTGGCGGTTGCCACACAGTATCTTCAGTAGCTTCTAACTGGTCTTCATCGTTGTTTTCATGAACCAGTTCATCTTCTGTGGAAGTTTCCTCATCGCTAAGCGAGTCTTCCTTGTCGCTAGTCGAGCTTTCATTCTCGCTTGTGGAATCGTTATTGGTTCTTCCTACATTCCTATGGACCTTAGGTTTGGGTCTGGCGGCTCGTTCAATGTATGGCTTCAACGACTGAACGTGGACCACCTTCGTTGAAGTTGGGTCTTTAGTGTTCTCGATTAGGTAGCATACTGTCCCAATTTGCCTGAGTATGCGGTAGGGCCCTTTAAACTTCGGCGACAATTTATGATCAGCAACTCTAGGCCAATTATACACTACCAAATCGTCTTCAGTGAACTTCTTCTCTTGGCGTTCTTTGTCGAATCGCCGTTTATTTTGTTTCTGGCTTTCTTCAAGATTTACTATGGCTTCTCCACGCATTTCGGCGAGCAATTTAAGTTGGTCTAGACGATCAGTTTCGTCAAGGTATGTTGCGTGGTGGAGCTGTTTTGGTAGACGTGGTGTGTATCCGTGTAACAGGTAAAAAGGCGAGAACTTGGTTGAGCTCTGCTGTGCTGTATTTAACGCTAAGAGTATATTCGGTAACTGAACGTCCCAAGTAGTGGGGTGTTTTAGCACAGACTTCTTAAGTGCAGCTACAATCGTGCCATTTGCCCGTTCCACGAGGCCGTTGGCTTGTGGCGTGTACGGAGGTGCATAAGCGTGCGTTACACCATATTTACGAAGCACTTTCGATGTTCTTCGGGCAACAAATGCTGGCCCATTGTCAGATATGTAAATGACAGGCGGGCCATATCTAAACACAATGTCCTTCTCAAGTGACTCAACCACTGTGCTTGCACAAACACTTGTCGCATGATCAATGAGAACTATGAGATTTTTGTTTCCTGAACTGGTAGTAGGCAACGCAACCACATGGTCAGCTGATATTACCTCCCACGGCGTGTGTGGTATTGGGCGATGCCCCAGCAGCCCATTAGCCAATACGGTTCTCCGATTTACAAGTTGGCACTCGTGACAACTACTTACGTATTGTTTGCAGTCTTGTCGGACTTTACTCCACCAATAATTACTGCGTATTCGCTCCATTGTTTTGGTAAAGTCAAGGTGTGCTGCCTCGTCGTGGCATAGATGAAGAATAGTTGTTCGTTGTTTTTCAGGAACGACAATGGCTTTCTTTCCATTCCTTTGGTGCAGCAGGACACCATCTTCAATTGCGTAATTGCTTTGTATTTGCTTCAATCGGTTTGTTGTTGGCTCGTCGGCGAGTGCGTTCACTACTTGCTTGCAAAATGGATCTCCTTGCTGTGCTACTGCGAGTTGATTTGTAGGTGCTGCAATGATTGCATTACAGCTCTTGGCGTTTCCTTCTTGTGGGTAACGAGAGAGATGGTCTGCAACAACATTTTCTCTTCCCGGACGATGAACAACATTAAACTCAAACTGTGACAAGTCAACAACATGCCGAGCAAACTTACGGTTTAAGTGAGATTTTGCAACAATATATGCTGTCGTAAAATTGTCCGTCACTAAGGTGAATGGATGTCCGTGCAAATACAGCCTGAACTTATCCATCAAAGCCCAATGTACAGCTGTACATTCAAGTTCGTTAGAGTGATAGCGCTTCTCAGGATCCTTTAATGACCGGCTTGCATATTCAATTACCACACGTTTGTTGTCTTGATCCTGGGAAAGCCAAGCTCCCAGTCCATCGTAGGACGCATCCGTTTCCACAAATGTAGGTGCACCTTGCTTGAAGTGGCCCAGTATTGGTGGCGACGTTACAAGTTGTTTTAAAAGTTCAAACGTTTGGACTTGTTCTTCGTTCAAAACAAGATCATTTTTCTTATGACAGTGTTGTGCTCGTTCCTTTGTACGCTGTATTCCTTTCAGTAAGTCTGTCAAAGGTTTTAACTTCGCTGCCGCATTAGGAATATGGCGTCGAAACACATTCACGAAGCCTATGAAACTACGAAGTTCATGGATGGATGTTGGTGGTTTGTACCTCGTGATGGCTGCTGTCCTAGTAGGATCAAATGTAACACCCTGTGGTGTTAGCAGTCGTCCAAAAAGGGAAATGGTCGACGCAGCAAAAACACATTTGGATCGATTTAGCTTGAATTTCATTCTTCGGGTTGCCTCAAAAACCTTTCGTATTGTTCCCACGTGTTCCGAGAAGGTGTCGGAGCCGAAAGTGATATCATCAATGTATGTCGAGACACCAATCCCAATCAGATGTGCAAAGCCTAATTTTATGGCTCTCGTCATTGTGGCAGGTCCGATGGCTATCCCAAAAGGCATCCGAATAAACTCGAAATGTCCGTCCGGCGTGACAAAGCCCGTCTTGTGAATATCGTCCTCGTGAATAGGTATTGTGTTGAAAGCTTTCGACACATCTGCCTTGAACTTATATTTTTTATTTGCGACGCGACTGATGACATCCTCCATATTATCTAATGGCTGGGGATCTGGTACCATGAGTGGATTTATTGTTTTCGAATAATCAATGACGACACGCTGTGGCGTTGTGTCGTGATACGGCTGTTCTACAATGAAACAAGGTGCTGCATACTTAGACGAAGATGGTCTGCATATTCCTTGCTCAACCCATTTGTCAACTTGATTTTTTATCACTAAACAGTCAACTTCTGACATCCGATACGCTTTTGCTTGAACTGGAGTGTCATGCTTGAGCGTAATGCGTGCTGTGAGTATCGGACATTCACCAATTTCTTCAGCTGGTGTCGAGAAAATATCGGCGTATTCCTCTTCTAATTCATCAATCATGGCCTGTTCCTGAGGCGTCAGGAACGATTCGTCGTCGATGATTTTTTCGTCAAGCTCATTTTCGTGTTCTGGCTCTTCTGACAGCTGGTCTGATGTTTGTAGCACTGCATCAGTACTTGCTTCCGTTTCTGCTTGTTGCGACAAACTGTTGTGGGCCGGCATTTCTACTGCACAATCTGCACGGTGATTAGTCAAATTCGTCGACATTTGCTTTACAAATTTCACGTTAGCATGCGCTTCTGTCAACCCACTGTTCAGTTCGATTTGTTGCGTACAATCACGGATTGTAGCCATGCTAGCATCGATGCCTAGTGGCTTGTCCGGCAATACAAATGTAGGCCTATATCGCTGAAATATGCAATTCACAGATGCTGGTCCTGCACGAACACACGTATATTCTTGCATGGCATGTGGTGTAGTTATGCACAGATCTCCGTTGGGGTGAAAAGTGTACTTGGCTTGAACGCTATATTGCCAATCGGTTCCAAGGATTAAGGCAACAGGTAGCTTTTCACAAACTGCGACTTTTGGCATAGTATAGTCAATGTCACCAACTTCAATTCGAAGTGAAATCCAACCAAGCGGCGTGTGGTCACCCCCCCAGAACTCTTAATGGTGGGTCCTGCCACTTGCGAAGCATCGCATGCACTGGCATGAAGCACTTACGTATAAGCGTTGCATCCGAACCTGGATCACAAAGCGTATCTACAGTCGTCTTACCATCGACAATTGCTTGAACCAATGATGTTTGCCCAGGTACACCAACAATACAGTTAGCAGCTTTTGCTTGTCGCTGCACATGTGTGTCCGTTTTCTTTGGCGTTGCCGTTGTTTGTGCTGTTGGTTCCTGTGAAGTTTGCTTCTTGTACTGCAATTTTGATTCGGCAGCCCCCTCTGGCGGTGGTTCGGAACAACTATAGGAAATATGTCCCACTTTTTTGCATCTGAAGCAGGTCTGTTCCTTTGGGTCGTCATATTTTGGATTATATCAATGGATCGTTGCACCTTTGCTATGTGACGAAAAGGAAGTTTCAGGTTTGCGAGTGTTTGAAGGATGCTGCTTTTCGTGTGAAGTTTGCTCCTCCACTGGTATCCGCTTTTCTTTATATTTAATCTTCCTGCGTTGATCTACGGCTCTGGCCTTATCGACGAGTTCTCCTATTGAATTATAATCGTGGATGGCCAACCCAGTTGCCCAAATGTCGTCTTTGATGCCTTCAACGATTAAATCTTTTCGTTCTTCTACTGAGAGTGGATGTGGCGACTTCTCAAGCAGAGCATCTTTTGCATAAATATAGTTTACAACTGTCTCGTCATCTCTGAGAATACGTTGAGCACTTATCCTAAGAAATTCTGTAATCTGCAGTTTACGTTTGAAGCGTTCTAGAAAGGCTGCTGTCCACTGGTCTAATGTGTCAAAACTTTTTCCAGTCGTTTTCTGCCAGTTTCTGCTGCCCCTGCGAGACGTGTTTTAGCCTTAATAAGGGTCAGCGAATCGGACCAATGTGCTAATGCTGCAATGCGTTTTACCTCTTTCACCCAATCTGCAGCATTGTCGAGTGGATCTGCACTAAAAACTGATATTGCCTTCGACGAATCAGCAGTAGTATGGAGTTGCAATGCTGGTGGCGTCTGGTTTTGTTCGAGAAGCCTACGTTGATTATCGGCTAACGAAGTCAAAACTTCACTAATATCGCGTAATGGAGCGGCCTGTTGTGCTGCCATATTTTGCTGGGTCTGGGCCAACATACTCAAAATAGAAGTCAAATCCGGTGGAACGTTAGACTGTGACGTGGCTGTTTGAACACGTAAATTGTCAAGCTGCGCCTCCAATGCAGCAATTTTTGCACTTGTTTCATCATTTACTTGTTCAGCTAAGTCCCGTTTTGCACGTGCATCTATCAGTGTTCCTAACAAATTGTGTCTAGAACGATACTCATTATCCTTAACTAAGGCTTTGACAGCCTCTTGCTTGCTGTCAGGGATTGTTATGTGACGTAATTTTAGTTCATCAGTCAATTCGTTCATTGTTAACATAGCCACTTTATCTTCAGCTATAGCGTTTCTTAATTCCGTCATGGTTGTGTTTATTTGTAGCAAAACTAAAACAATACGTTAAAATCACTGCACACACGTTTCTTTCTTCATGCGTTACTCAATGGCTGCCTCGTGGCTAGCAGAGAGCTCGTTTGCAAGTCAGAAAAGAGTTACGATTTCTGCGTTTAGAGACAGCGAAAATTGCCCTCACTTTGCTTCAAATTTACGTACACTAACCAAGGAATCAATCATCATCTTCGTATTTTAAAATAATGTTCGTTTTCTTTTTCTACAACCTGTTTTGTGGCGAGTAGCAGGTTCGTCGATCGACTGCGCCATATAAGCGTGATGGGACTATATATATATATTTATTTACAGGATAACACTACAAAAGTATGGTAAACAACCAGTTACAATATGATCGTGAATATGGTAGACGAATTGTAAAGGTCAGTGGTACAATGTATTGCTTACAGACTGACCCAAATTTCTGTCTAACACAGCTAAGATATGTACTGGCGCTTGCTTTGTGGCTGTAAAATACTGACTCTCATCTAATTTTGATTTGCATTAAGTCTTATGAGTGACTTGGTGAGCTTGTTTCCCTCTGTTGTGGTAGCCACTGCAAAGAAATTGCTTTGATCAAGTCGTTAATCACATTCGATAAATATGCTGGTGTTTAAGAGTGAATACTTCAAAACGCAGGTGAACATTAACAATGACATGATAAAACACCAGAAATTTGCAGCTTTCAATGCTGTTCAGAAACTGTGGGGAAACAGTAAAGAAACTGTGGGACGATTTTGGTAGGAAGGAATCAAGTCTGCTGTTGAAGCTGTTGGTGTTGCCGTCAATTCGAAAGGCTCTTCAGAGGGACAAAGATATATAAGACGCCTATTTACATGTTCCTCTTCATTCCACCGTTTTTCACCTGTTTCGCTTCATGTCAAAGAGAAAAACGTGCCATTTCGAAGTCCTTTCATTCGGATCCTGCAACACTCCTTTTGTTGTGTTCACTACGATCCTTCATCCCGTCATTTGTCACCTTGACCACTGTGGAGTCGAGCCCACCCCTACTTAGACGATTGGTTAGTAAGGAACAATGTAGAACTCATATTATTGAAGGATATTCGAACCTGCATCCCCCTCTTTTGACTTTCGGTTTAGGAGTAAATCCAGTCAAAATACTAATAAATATTCTAAAACACTTACCTTCAGTAGAACCAACCCACCCACCTCCCCGCTTTTGCTGAATCTCATGGGTCATAAACGAAATGACAAAATGGCGGCCTGCCCACATTATGAGGAATGCAGAAGCAGCGCCACCAGTGGGAGCTAGATGGTACTGGATTATTTGACAAATAATTCAATTACTGAAAACATCATTAATACTCGTACTGTGAAACACAAAGAAACAATTTCAGAGTCAAATGATGAACATTTAGGATCCATCCTACCCACATGTGTCACACCAAATGTGTGAAAAAGTGGTGAGCTGTTGCATTTCTTAAGTCAGCAGTGGGGACTTGACGGGGTGTATTCAGCAGATTGATGCTCCAAATACTGGAGGCAACGATGCATGCCAAATACGACGATTTTGTGAGCAGTGATGTGAGTAGGGCCCAGAACAATCCCTTTAGAGCCTGATGAAGAAAGCTGCATAGCTTTTGAAAATGATGTCTTCTTTGCGAAAGTGTAAATATATTTGAATTTAGCACCAATTAGCACCGCTTTCCGATATATCAATGTCGGAAAAAAAATGTCAGTCTAGAAAACTTAACACACAATTTCAGATTACAGGAACCTCAACAGATTCTTGCGAATTTTCAACAGACAATATTCGTCTGTCTTCATCAGGGCCTGACTAAGACGGACAAATACTATCTGTTGAAAATTCGCAAGAATCTGTTGAGGTTCCTGTAATCTGATATTGTGCGTTCAGTTTTCTAGCCTGACATTTTTTCAGTATGATCATTCAGAGTAAAAACCGCTACGGTATTTTTAATATATCAATATCGGTATCTGTATCGGTAGTAATACCGATACACAACCCGATAATCCCTAGCGATATTACATTTACTTGTTAAGAGCATCAGTCTTTTACAACGTCCAGTTCTTATTATTATTTATTAAATAACAGCTTTAGTTTAGCAGACGACTTTTACTCCTATAGCCTAGTGCACTTGGCTTCTGCCTCATGCGCTACTAATTGTTTCCAGATGTTGTCCTATCCAGATCTTTCACTCGGCTCAGTGGTCCAGTCTGAGAGCCAATCAGCTCTCAGCTAATGTTCTGCAATTACTGCACAATCCTTGAATACAATAGAAACAGGATGCAGGTTTCCCCTTAAATATAGGTCCCCTGCAGAATTAAACTCTCCCAAATTATTTGGACCCCACTTGCCACCAGTTAAGGAGCCTTCTTGATCAGGACTCATCAGCAGCAATAGACAAAGTTAAGTTTAAATTTTGATTGAATGTGGACTTAGATTATTTTCAAGGAGCTTACCTATTTTAAGGACTAAGTCCAGTCCAGTGTTAAGCAAGGGTGCATCTCATTTAAAATCCGCTTTCCTTATTCCACTGTTCCTTATTTTATTTAAGAGTGTTTTTAACATAATTTACAGTGAATTAACAGGAATTAAGAGGGAGCCAGTTTAATCCTAAAGAACCAAATTAAACATATTTGGACCGAAAATCTTGTGTGGACTCTCTTCTTTTGCTCAGTGATTATTGATTATGTGCTGTTGCTAGAATAGTTGTATAAGCACCGGACGGTACGATTATTATAACCGTACTTCCTTTATGTCCGCAAGCATTAGATAGAGATTTACAAAGTGGCCACTTTGACTCTGAAATATTTAATAATTATCTTATATTAATTTGGGAAATGAAAATCATAAAATAAGCAATTTTTAGTTATTAGTACTGACGGTAAGTATTTTAGGATAGTAAAAACTATTTTTAAACAGTGTTAAAATGTCTTATTTTTGTTATACAGGTCCACCAAAAAATACAGTGCAGTACCCGACATTTTTCAATGTACACATTTTTTTTTTAACTTATAGGGATCTATTTTCTGGATCTAAACTTTAATTCTGATTCCAAAAAAGTGAGTCCTATTTTTCAAAAGTACGTAAGGATAGGAATGCACTTAAAAAAGTAAAAAAATTCAGCTTTTGTTCAGCGTAGCCACGATGAACGATAGTCAATAGCCAAGTTCTGTGTCATGGCTACTCAAAATGAGAGATGAATTTGTTTTAAATTCTTTTTCAAAAATTTCGAAAAACAGTACTCTTTTTTTTTCAGAATCAGAATTCGATTTTGGATCCAGAAAAGTGATTCGATTAGGCCTTCTCTCCCCCCCCCCCGCAAAAAAAAATATGGACTTAACTTTGTGGACCACCCAGTATATGAACTGTTCTAATTGCGTCATGGCTGTTTGCATTTGCTTGTCTTTGTAATTTACTTTTTCTCATTTCTCTTTGGAAACCTTTTCTGGTAGGAGGCGTCATCCACTAGTTGTGTTAACACAAGACGGCATGACAGTTAGTGCAGTAGGTAAGTTTGTTAATTAGTGCATGTGTGTTGCATCTTCGACGTAGAACTTAATGCTCAGGACATGCTGCTTTTAATAGTTTATATAGCAGCAACTGATATATAATAATAAAAATGCAAATTATGCCTTTCCACACCTGAACACAATGGTAGTATGCAAGTAAGGAGTCAGTCGTATTCTAATGCAGTCACTGTTTTAAGCATAACCATGTAAGTGACAAGCGAGATCTGCACTTTTTACAAAACAAAGGACTGTGCAGATGTTTGTTCAGAAATTTGGGAAACAGCCCTTGCATGTGCAATATGTGATGTCATGCATTGTTTCAGCATAGCATGTCAATCACTTATTACCACCTGAATCATTGTGGGTTAGAAATTGCAAGGTACAGGGCAAAGGCGTGCTCCCCAAAAGATAACACTACAGTTGTCAATAGTTCTACAATGAATATTTGAATCCACTCTTTTGAAATAAAAGTAGGTCTGTTTTCCATTTCAGGAATGGGACACATGTTTTCAATGTTTTCGTATGCTGCATAGCTTTCACTTATGGCCACCCTAAGCTCAGACCTGAATGCTCCTCCAACCCCAAAGTTGTAATATCACTGTACCAAAAAAAGGGTGTGAGTAACAACTTAGTCTTGTAACAGCTGGTTCTACGTAATATTCGTGCTAAGGTGTTAGCACACTGCTGTAGTATAACTACGAGGCAGCATGCTCATAATGACTTTATCTTGGTGCTGCCCACAACGTTTAACCAGTTAAAGCCAATCACATTCTGCCTTGATTCGTTGTCTATGCACTTTACTTGTACGAGAGCTGCTTGCAACCAGTGCCCAAATAGAAGAGTGGTAACAACACCTGTAAGATGTTGCCTCATTGTCAAAGTGGCTGTGATGTACCTTATACCATAAGCCACTAGTATACAAACTAAGAACAGTGTTGGCTGAATGAGGTACGGTGTTGGACTGGTGCTCTTGGGGGGCCTTCGGTACAGATCCTAAAAGCCCCCCCCCCATGACAAATATAAATATATAATCCTGAAAGGACCCCCCCCCCATTAATGAAAAATAAGAAGTTTATAATCCTGAAAGGTCCCCTCCCCATATGTATATAATGAAAAATAAATATATACTCCTGAAAGCCCCCGCCGCTTCTATATGATGTAAAAATATAAATATATAATCCTGAAAGGGCCTCCCTCTACAATATGTATAATGACAAAAAAAAAAAAGATTTGCACTTAATTCTAATTGGCTGCGCTACTTTTTCTTTAACCATTTGTTCTCAATAAGAACATAAAGGATGCAATTAAGTTGGCAGCGACAGAAGCATGTCTGCTGCACTCTGTAGTCTTATTCAATGAACGGGACATCCGTATCATGTGTGGCGTGCCACTCCTTTTCCCACTTCCTTCCACAAACGTTATAGGTCTTGCGCTTCGGCTCAAGGTCCGTGCAGGGGGGCCCTTGGGCCCTCAGGTTCTCGGCCTCTCGGCCATTGCCGAGTAGCGGACCTGGCCAGGTAGTGATGGATTGCAGGATTGTACATTTCAATATTTGCTCGTTGCTTTGGAAGCAGAATTTGGTTGTAAGTAGGGTTGTGTTTGTAAACTGTGTGCTCTTTGATTTGTTTTTCAGAAGAAATAATGTGTGAGCATTCATTCAATGCATTTCCCGTCGTTGCTTCCAGTGAATCGCAATATTTAATTGGTCTTGTTCTTCGAAGAGATTTATACTTGGCTCTAGGTAATTCATTTTACAATGAAAAACTGCTTTTTTCATTCATGTAATTTAAACTTTTTAAGTGTTGTGGTTTCAGCTCACGCCAAACGTACTCGTCCGAACCTGAAAGCAAATACAGAGGTGACATTTGCCGATTGTCCTCCAGTAGATGAGGAAGGTGGGGCAAATGCAGCCATCCAGCTGTATAGAATTGTTGATATGGTAAGCAACCAGCTGAAATTTTGGTAAATTGGTTACAACTTCCTTACAGTGAAAAATATCAACTTTATATGATGTGTTCAGCTACCAGGGTTAAAACATAGACGGTATGTCAAGATTAACTTAGGGATACGCCTAATTTTTTTGTAATCTACCATACAAACTTTGTCTGAGGGAAAAACTTCAAACCCAGCAAACCCCTCTTGCAAAGTCGCTGGTGTTAGCGAGGAAGCACTTCAGTGCAGTTTACACTTTAGTACTACCTCTTTGTTCTTGGTTTATAATACTCTGTACCTAAAGTACCTTGCACCCCCTACCAAAAGTCTTACAGCGTTACGATTAATATTGTCGTTAAGACACTAGCCTTATAGGAATGTCCTAGCTGCCCGCCCCACCCGCAAACATAAATTCTATTCCAGTTCCTTTAAGGAATGGACATTTGGTTTCTGGGAAGCGTGGGGAAAGTTGCTAGTGGGATAAGTGAAATTAGCATGGCAATCAGATACAGGGTGTGCTTTTACACTATATTCAGTTTGCCATTTCAAGACTCTTCCCTTCAAAATGACCATGGCTCCAAAGATCTTCATATGGACCGCCGAGCCTATTCTTGTGACTTTATTCTAGAGGCATCAGAAACTCTGCCTATTTAAAAGACTGAATTATCCGGAACAAAGACCCCAAGAAAATTTTCCTAGACCTCCAGACCACGGCTTACGTCCTATTCAAGCTGGGCTTCGGAATCCATTTGAAGAACTCCCACCTAGAGCCCACGAGATCCTTCATCTACCTCGGGGCTCTCTTTGACCTGGAGGATTTCACCATTTGCTTGTCTTTGGATAGGATTTTCTCCATTAAGAAAGGAATCATTTATCTGCTGGTCCATTAGAACGTCTCGATGAGGTCCCGCTGCAAGATCATTGGTCTCCTTGACGTTGCAGCGAATCTCGTTTAATTCGGCTGATGGAGAGTACGCCCCCTACACTGGTACAGGAAGGCTCACTGGAAACCACGACCCAACTTGTATCGAGCGAAGGACTTGAATGTCTCTGGATTTTCCCACATCAGAAACCCTGTGGGAGTGTGACCCCACGAACAATGCTGCAGGAGTCCCCATCGGAGAAGAAGAGCCCTTCCAGATCCTCATCACGGATGCATCGACCATCAGATGGGGTGCCCACAACAACACAGTGACTGTTGTCGAAGTTTGGAATCAAGAGGGCTGATAGCTACACATCAGCATCCTGGAGCTGCCTGCAGTCTACCTTGCCATTCGTCACTTTCAAGTCCAGCTTAAGTGCACAGCTACAACACCACTGCTGTTGCTTGTATAAACAAGGGAGGAAGAACCCACTCAAGTAATCTCCATCTGCAAGCAAACCAGATCTTCCTTCTGGCCATTCTCTTGAAGTTCAAGATTACGTCGCTTCACATTCCTGGAAAACAGAATGTTCTAGCGGACCAGCTCTCCAGACAAGGTAAAGTAACAAAAATGGAGAGTACACTAAAGACCTGTGTACAAGGAGCTTTTTAAGGAATCCCTATGATCAACCTCTTTGACACAAGCTTCAATTACCGGCTCCCGAATTACACAAGTCCTTTCCCGGACCCCCAAGCCTGGGTGACAGACACTGAGTCGTGGGCTCACATGTTCGGCAACATCTTCCCTCCTTACCTCCTTCTAGCACTGTTCCTGGAGAAGGTTGCAAAGACGGAAAGGACATTTGTCCTCATCTCCCCGGATTGGCCAGCCCAACCATGGTTACGAAATACTGGCAACCAGCGTTTAAAGTGGTTTAAATACGACACGAGTCCAGGAAAATACACATTAACCACCACGAAAAACACGTCTTCAATGTTTAATTTTCGGTGAATCTTGGTATTCCCATTCACCTTCTTCAGAAGTTGCACAACACACACAAAAAATGTCCGAAACATGTAAAAGTTCGCAAAATTTTCCCAGGAATTTTCTTCTTAATGTAGTCGATAATGTACAAATTTAATTGGTTACGTATTTATAGACAAAAACAATTTTCCCAAATTAAGCTGGGGAATGGTAAACAAGTATTTTCTCCCCATCACAGTTGATGACAAACCCGACATGTGGTAGTGACCTAGTGTATACAGAATAGTCATCGTTTTAGTTGAGAGCTGAGGTGGCATAAAGTTCATGCCATTCCCCAAATTGTCATGCTATTTTCACACTAAGCCACGAAAAATAAGTCTCATTTCTCAGGTCGAAACCATTTCAAAACGGCCAGGCAACCAGGCTGTGTAATATTGCAAATCAGCTACACGTAAAAATAATTGTAATCTAATATTAGCTGTAGTAAGACTAATTCTAGTAACACTAATTTACTTTTAATTTTGTTCCTATTGCCATTCGGAAACTTACATTACCTGTGAATTTTCGCATTCTTTCCTAATGGATGCTTTCTTCCCTGGAGGTTTTAAAGTGGTCTAGAGCTGAGCCGCTGCGTAACCCGGTCTGCGCATGCACGTGCACGTGCAGCCCCTCTATAAAAGCATCCAGGCGAGGCACCGGTACGGTCACGCTTTCTTCTTCCTGGACTTCACCCTCTTCGCCAGCTTCGCCTCCCTTAGCCTGCTTTGTCTTCGCCGGTTCAAGACTGCCTCAATCGAAGATGGTCTTTGCCATGGCCTGATCATGAACCACAGGGAAGGACCCTTTGCCCTGGTTGGCTTCTACTTTACCTGCGAGTCCTTATCCATCCGATCTGAACATTTTTGTTAGCCCTTCGCCTTCGCCGCCTCCAACTTCGGCACCGGCGCCTTCACTTCCACGTTATCTCCCCGTTGGCTTCTCCAGTCCTTGCGGTCATCCTTGGTCCTGCCGATGTCAAGAATTGGATTTTCGTTCACATCTCTGAAACGATGCCTACTCCCAGATTAGGCTCATTCTGTCATTGGATTGGTTTACTTTTCAATTTCTGCTTTACTCAGAGAAAACAAGTCTCTCCCGTCTGTCTTTGCACACCTTGTAACCACTCCTGCCGCATCACACAAGACAACAATGTTTTCCAAGATTAGGCTTAATCTGTTGTGTGTGTTTTCCTCTATCTGCTTCACTTTGTGTTCGCCGGCTTTGCCCTGCCTTCGCCTGATCAAATCATCGACTGCTGAAGACTGTCTTCACTCATGGCTGGATCTTGGAGCACTCCGAAGGATTCTTCCTATGATGGTATCCCTTCGCCAGTGTGTACTCCGCTGGTCGACCCTGACTCGTCGTCAGGCCATTGCCGTCCTCTCCACCTTCTGGGGCACGCCTGTTGCGGCTTCGATGCATTATCTCCCCATCAACTAATTCAGACTTCCCGCAACCATCTCGGATGTCAGTGCCCCGTCCGTTTGCCACTTCGCCCCTTGCTGTGGCGCGTCGGCTTCCGTCGTTGCATAAACTATTGCCGTTTGCTCGCCATGCTACTGGCCAATCGGCCAACCGCCTGCCGCTACGTGCGTACCCTCACCGCCGCCACCCACATTACCAACAACGCAAATCACAGTATAGGCTTATTCTCTTATTGCGATTGGTTTCTCACCAATGCTTATTCATTGACAATCCCATGTATTTTGAAACCAATGAATTGACTCATTATTTCATCGTCCGCTGCAATGTGTCCTTCATTCTCTTTGAACCTGTTGACTGTTTGCAGCCACCGATTCTTTGTGCTTCGCTGCTTGCTGACCCTCACTGACCATCTCGCAGCTTCTTCTAACGTCCGTCCTTCGCTGTATCTCATCTTTCATCGACCGTTGTTGCTGCACTTCTGGACACGACTGTCAGCTCAACCAGATGGTTTGCAACTTCGGACCTTACATCATCTGCCGGCTGTCCTTTGCCGCCTGCTGTGGGAAACTCTTCCAGACAACAGGCCTCCGAATCAATCTCACCTCGCCTTGTGCGTGTACACTTCGCCTCACCACCCATGGTTGGAAGCTTGTCAAGCCACCACTTTTTACCACGTAACATTGAGGTTCCCAGACAATTGTCCTTCGTCAACACTCCTCTACACTCATCCAGACGATCGTCCCATCCCGCCCGTCATTTGAAGCTCTGTTGTCAAGAGCTTCACACACGACAATTACAGGCTTTCGCTCCTTGCAAGCCGTCGTTGCTGCTCTCCAGTCTCTTTGACAGCCTTTGGCATCTCGTCATTGCTGTTACCAGACGTGACCACGGCGCAGTCGCTTGCTGGTGAACAGACTCACCAGTCTCCACCGCTTGTTCACGTTTTTCCAGTCGGTAATCCTTCGTACCATTCATCTTCGCCCAACACGCTGTAGTCCTTCGCCGCACTTCACCACTATCAACTGTTGCCTGTAGCTCCTGATCCGCATCGTCGCTTCCGTCAACTCATTCACCGGTCACTGCCTTGCAAACACTTGCTGACTCATTCTCAACCACTCCTGGTTCAAGACTTCGCCAATGGAAAACACTCGGCTCTTTAAGTCTGTCACCCTTCGCTGTCTACCATTCAGCATGGCTTCAGACTGTCATCCCGGCCAGGCCATCGCAGCAGCTCTGGCTGTCACCTTCACTGTGAATAATCCTTAGTTGCCAACAGTTGGCAACTAAGGACTGTTGGCAACTGCCCTGGATCACAACTTTCTGGTCGTTATTTTTCACGTGGACTGCCACCCTTCACTCCGATCATTTACAACTCATCCAGTCCGACATTTTTCGCTCCAGTTGTTGCAGCTCATCAAAGCTGCATCATCGCCCACTCATTGAAGCTCTTCCAGACTGCACCCTTCACAAGCGTCCCTCGCAAGTCAACCAACACGACACGGACCTAATACGCTTCACGGCACTACCCGGTCAACCTCTACACAAACTCTAATTCAGACTCAATTTCAGACCTCGGTGATCAACAACTAAATGCCAGCCTCTGCCTCCACCATCTCATCGACTTGCTCTAAAGCCAGTACTTGCTCACCTCCACCAAAATCAAATCTCAGTAATTGCCTACTTGGATGACTGGCTTCACAACGACATCATCCGCACAGTTACTTCACAACCGAGATTTCGCCATTTTCCTCCGCTCCTAACTTGGCCTCGGTGTCAACCAGAAAAAATCAAGGCTCGCACCTGCACAAACATTCACCTTTATGGAAGCCTCCGTCAGCCTCGCATCATTTCTCCCTCACCATAAAGAATCAAAGATTTTATCGAAAGCTGCCAATTTATTCGCCACAAAACACATCACAATCTCACGGAACTCAACTGTCTTATAGGCAAACTGGACTTCATGGCAGATCTTGTCCCCTACAGCAGATGGATGACAAGACCTTTCCACCATTTCCGCATCGACATCTGGGGAAATAACCAATTACGAGACTCAACAAAGAAACCCACAGATAGCAGCTTTCCCCTAGACAGCCTACTTTGGGGGCCGGACGTCTCAAGTCTTAATGCTTACAGTCCCACTTCACGAAGCACCACCAAATCTCCATCTTCTAATGGACGCATCCCTACAGAGATAGGGAGCACACATAGATCACCACGAAGCTTCAGGTTCCTGGTCAACCAACAACAACAAAAGATCATATCAGCACCCTGGAACTGAAAGCCATCTGGCAGGCGTTAACAATTTTCGCCACCTCATAACAGACAAAGCGGTATAAGACCACACAGACAACACAACGGCAGTGGCTTACATTTGCAAGGAAGGAGGTATTCACTCTCACCAACTGCATCAGATCACATCTGAAATCTTCAAACTCTGCAGGACGTAAACAACAATCCTCCCTCTCCACGTCCCAGACAATAGAAACGTTATTGCCGACTCTCTCTTGCCAGAAACCACCAAACAGGGGACTGGTCTCTAAAGAATTCCATCTCCGAATCTTTCTTCAACACGTGGGGTACCCCAATGGTGGACCTCTTTGTCACGAGGCACATTGCCAAAGTTCCCCAGTTCATCAGCCCAATTCCGTACGATCGAGCCTGAGGAGCAGACGCTCTGACGTTCCCATGGAAGAACCTCTTTGCCTATCTCTTCCCTCCTTTCAAACTCCTGCCGTCAGTCCTCCAAAAGATCCATGCAACTCAGATTATCTATCTTCCTCTTGGTAGCACCTAATTGGCCTGCGACAGCTTGGGTCCCACAACTTCTAAACCTACTAATCGACCTTCCAGACCTGCTTCCACAAAGAAAAGAGACCCTATTCCACCAACAATTCAGCTCCCTGCACCACCATGGTGGCTACTGGCATCGACTCCTCAAAGAGACTGGAATTCTTATGGAACAGGCCACACACATCACAAGCAAAGCCATCAGAAACTCAACTAACACAATATACGACAATCTCTGGAAACAATGGTTTTATTTTTGTATCGGAAGGGAAGTCAATCCACTCCATCCCCCCTCTACCTCAACTTTATCCCTAACGACCTGTTTAAACCGGGTCTAAAAGGATCTACAATCCTTGTCTACAGATAAGCATTAAACTCCGTTTTCAAGGCAGCAGGAAGCTCCCATCTCCTCGGAGATTTCCGCATATCTTCCTTGATCAAATGCTTTGAAGTCGAATGGCCATCCATCCGTTGCACCTTTTTGGACTGGAACCTATCCGTTGTCCTCCACTCACTGCTAAAAGCACCACATGAGCCACTCCAACACTGCGACCTCAATTATCTAACCAGGAAAGTAGTGTTCCTCACCACGCTCGCTACCAGTCTTCACTGTAACGAGGTTCAAGCTCTCTCCATTGATCCAGCATACTGCTTCTTCCACGAGAACTTCACCGCCATTCAGCTCAGACCAAGAGCCACCAACGCAAAAACCATGTGAACCATCACAAACGATAGTCATACCAGCGCGTAAAAATACTATTGTTAATGAACCCGAAAGTTTACTCTACCCTGTACGTGCTTTACGCTTCTACATCAAAAGACCAAGAGAACCTTGAATTCCGCAAAGGTCAAACCCAACTATTCCTTCCATTCAAGACCTCCTTCGGTGAAAGAATGGCAAGAATGATCGCATCATGGATCAAAACAGTCACCATTAATCCCTATGAAGACCTTGGCAACAACCATCCTGACATCAACACGTGGCAACCGCGCATGAACTAATGGCAGTCTCTGCATCATTGGCTTTCTACAACAATATCACTGTCTGAAATCATGCAAGCCCCATCATGGAGAGGCCAATCTGTCTTAACAAGCCACTACTTCAGGGAGATGATGAGGCTAAAAAATGGATTACACCGTCTGGGACCCATTGTCGCAGCCAGAAGTATCATCCAACCCCATTAAGCTCTGAAAACAGTGATGTCCTAGAAGCACATGCCCTGAAGCTAATCACCTGTTTCTGTTTTCAATAAAGTGCGAAGTGCAAACTTTGTTGGGGGTGCCAGCTTGTAACCCTAGGGAACTCATCAGGTAGAGCCCACCTCCATTTGCTGACGAGGTTTACTGTGAATGCTTTCAAAAGTGCTGTATGTTTCCGAATGGCAATAGAAACAGTACTTTGCCGGCGTCAGGGCTGACGGCTGATAATTGTTTGTGTTGCCTGGAGGAAACATACATTACCTGTACCCTCCCTACCTCCCCTC